>JAKMXC010000087.1:0-139522 GCA_025328345.1 Colletotrichum sp. SAR11_59
CGGGCCGTTCCGCACCGTTTTACTTGCCACCTTGTGGCCCCAATTGACCGGCCCGGCCGCCCCCCGGTGGCTTTTTTTTGTCCCCCAAATTCGCCCCCCCCCCCCTCCCGCCTGCGTCACGTCCGCAAACGATCAGTGTACTGCTGGGACTGGATGGCTGAACACTACGATCTATATGCAAGATGCGCCCCTTCAGACGACTTGCAGGAACATATCTCCGTGATGGACCTGAATACGAAGCGTCCGCGGCCTCGAAGCCGCCAGAACAGTACGCTTCGGTTGAATGCCAACGACGAGATGGGCGCCTCACGAGGGCATGGTCAAGCCTGTTCTTGGCCTCGGATCAGAGAGCGAGAGCCCCGACAATGCTCTTCTCTCCGCTCTCAGAAGACAGCACCAGTCTTTTGAAACGCGGAACTTCAAGTTCTTTTTCGCAAAGCTCGGCCATTCAAGAGAGCCCCGTAGCAGCACAAGCTGACATTCAGACGGCAACGAACAGCGTGAACTGGTTGCAGGGACGCCTTTTCATGAAAGTGAAAGAAATTACTGGAGCATCTAAAGACCTGGATTCCAAGAATACCAACCCGTGCGAAGTCCATTTGCGTTTTCAGGTGGCGCACGCTTCATGATTACGACTCGGGCAATGCTGTGCGAGCAGTTTCTCCTTAGTCCAAGCCATGTGTGAAAAGGTCTATACTCGAGATAGAACAAAGCTGTGGACGCTGTTGTGGTGCTTGATTCGAGGTTGAGTGGTTCAATCTGGCGGCACGGAGGATGCCCGCCTCGTGGTAATGATCTGTGGAAAAGAAGCGCATGGAGCCCAACAAGGTCATTTGGCAGCAGCGCCCACCGCAAGGCAAGTAAACTTGTCGAATTCAATCAATCAATCAATTATGAAGCCATCACTAGTCAATCAAGTCAATTATGGGCCTCAAACTTGATTGAATGCCTTGGGGTGGGCGCTGTTTGGCAGTAGCAAGCATTTCATCACACCATCATTCCGTGAAGCAAAAAGTACATAGCATGCTTATCCTCATGGCCGCTTGCCTCCCGGACCGAGCCCATCAAGACTTGGCCAAAGCCGGATACTAACATAGCCGATGGGTTTTCGTCAGGACCAGTCACACATCACCACGCTCCATTGGATGTCTCTGAGGACGAGGCAGAACGTGTCTTCATTCGCGAGTGATCATTTGCTTGCCATTTGTCTTGAAACTGACTCAGCAGTCTTTCCACAAGAGCGCAGGTGCTAGAAGCTCATCATGGCTCTGGACAATGTGCGGGCATGTCGAGGAGCGTCAGGTTTGCTAAGCCATGAAGAGGACCCACAACGCCCTCGACGCCACGATCGTGAGACTGCTTATCACTCAAGACCAACTTGTCGCCGAGCGGACCCAAGTCAAAGAAAGCCATGACACACGAGTAGCATGTTTGAGATCTGCTTGGTGTTTGGGTCGGGTGCTTGCTCAGGTGAGCGACCTCCACGGGTCTTCGGAGTACTTGAAGAGCCTGTAAACGATCAGTATAACGCGGGTGACGAGTCAAAAGATCTCGGAAAGACACGCACTCGAACTGTCCTTTGAGAAGGGCAGTCTACGTCTCAGCTCAATAGAAGCACGAGTCCCTGCTGCGTAATTCATTCGCCAGTCATGTTCATGGAGCGATGCGAATCAATCTCCGCCGTGCCTTGTCCTAACTTTACGAACACGAGATGATCACTTTCTATGCGGCTGCTGAACAATTGCCTCGTTGGTGGCCCTCCAGCACGGTCGCCAGCGCCAGAAGTCCCTGGTTGACCGTGACTGGCTCGTCAGGGCCCGTACCATCTTCCCCGGATGGTACGGCTCTCTGATTGGCTGCCAGCTTCCCATGCGCCAGTGACAATGGCCCACTTTAGTGGTGTCGCTACCGGCCCCCCGAAGGACAGGCGCCCGGCCGGCCTTACACGGCGCTAAGTGCGCTGTGAATCTGGCGCACCTTTAGCGCCTTGCTGTGAAGGATCCCAGCATAACACCGCTGAAGCCCACGGGCAGCTGTTGACCCAGTATTCCGAGCCCAGGTAACCAAGCCATCAACACCACTGCGGGCCAATTTGATGCTCCAGCTTCCGTCATCTTGACCAATGCCACTGCAACTGCGAGGACGTTTTCCCTTTTTCTATGTCACACCCCAACCACTCTTTCACCTAAACACCAGCTCACTCGCTGCAATTTCCACACCGCCCAACTCCTCATTACGGCGAACGAGAACCTGGCTTCCTAAAAAGCAACCTGGTTGAGCAGCCCCGACTCACGTCCTCAGCCAGAGCACCGGGCGTGTATCCAGCGCGCAAACATCTCGGTGTCCGTTGGGACGGAGCAATCGGACTATGGCAAGAACACCGAAATCTTTGACCTTGTGGCATTCAACATTGCCAGAACCCGAGATCCCCGCTCAGCGCCCGCGCCGCAGAGACCCTGCACAATTATTCGGCCAAGGCGCTGAGATTGAGGTGATGATGCCCGAGTACGAGGATATTGCAGACCTTGACATACCGCTGACGTATCAGTACTATCTGGACCGATCTCATCGGCACAGCTATCGAATCCCTCGGATCAATCTTTTCGGCCAAGCAGATCACCAGCAAAGCATGGCTGCTTGATGACAACTAGTCGCACAACACGCCTTCCTCGTTGCTGCTGCTGCCGTTGCCAAAGCTCACCCATGCCTCGAATGGGGTCAACATCCGACTCATTTTCGCTCGCCACACGTCGGACTTCCATTCCACTTCCAACAAAGCCTCCGTGCGTTTGAAAACAATTATGACGGGTCCTCGACCACGCCAACATGTTTGGCGGTCACGAGCTACCGGTGGACAAGTATGAAGTCTACGATGACCTGCAGCCTCAGATGTCGAGTCGTGGAATGACTCCCCTACTGGACCTCGCCTGCATTTGCGACGGCCTTTTGCCTTCTGCCACAGACGGCATGCATCAGAACAAAAGTGGTCAGTCTCTGCCGTGGACCGTGGCTGTTAGCGCTACTCGGCCAGATGAGGGCATCTGGGAGGGGAAGACTCAGGCATTGAACTGAATTCCCTGGTTAAGATGTCAATCTTGGTCAATGCCGCTCCGGGGAGCGTCTCCATGACATGATACCACTTCCCTGAACCCAACGCCTCTTCAGACTCCTCCCCGCCTAAAAGATCTTCCGACCAGGTCTCCTCTTCCATCTCCATCTTCATCACCAACACTGCCTGCCCCATGCAAGTCCAGACCCTGTCGAAACTGCCCGAAATGCATCGACCTCTCGCGCTTTTTAGATTCTTCTTCCCGTTGGAGCGGGTCGTCTGCCCAACGCAGGTAACGTTGACGAATGAGTTAGTCCAAGACGATGCAGGTGTCTCCGTGTAATTCTTCCAAGGTGAGTGCATCAGACCAGCCTGCTTGGAACCCATCAAGGTACAGCATCACTCGCATCATAGTGATGGTGCTCGTCTCTTAGGTAGATGTTGCTGGCGGCCATGCAACCGCGACACTCATAGATGCCGGACTCTCGATTAATATCTACCCATCGACGTCTTACTTGAATGTGTGGGCCAGCGCTTAAGACCAAGCTTTCAGAGGAAGTCAACAATACTGCAAATGGGATGTCTATTCAAGCACTCTGAATTGCCTGCAATAAACTATTCCACAGATGCAAGCCCTCAGAGCCGTGATCACTTGATGCGCTCCTGCTGGGATCCTAGGCAGTGCTAATATCGCATGAAATTAGTGATGCCATCGCTACGCATTCATCTATTGCCATCATTCGTCGTCCGTCCATCGCACTCATTAAGCACAAGGTGTCATGCGGTAATGGACTAGGCTGCACTGGGACGTAGAAGTGGTGGAGTTACAGACTTGGGGTGGCGTGTTGGTGAAGTTCAGGGTCGCTCAGTTGTCGCCAAATGGCCTTCCATTGTTGTTCGAGGGTACACGTCGGATCGGCTGTCTGCGGAGTACAGGGCGAGGTGGGTACACGCCAGAGTGCTCACACTACAGTGTGCGTGAAGTGGGTGCAACTGTCTGCGAGCAAGTGTGGCCGCTCCCTTACGTAAGGACGGGATTCGGGATTCAGCTTGCACGCTTTGCACGTTCCAGTGCATATGCATAATCTCAGGCAGTGTGCAAATCCTTTATGCAAATATTTTGTGTAAACTGGCGCTAACCAATCTCAACACGATCATCCGCAGCATGCACCCTCCGGCCGCTGCATTTCGGGGGACCTAGACAAGTTGATCGGGGAAGTATTCCCGTGCGGAAATCCACATAAGCCCCGCCATTGGGATCGAGAGGTCTGGAAACAATTGTGAATTGGCGTAAGTCGACCCATCTCTAAACTGCGCACCCTGCAGTCACTTCCCGCAACAACACGTCATGCTACCGTCGCCGCGCAATTTCCCACCACAACATGGGGAATAAACTCTTTTGAAAATCCCGGTATATTCAACATGCTGAAATACGCGAAAGCTTACATTTCTAACGCGTAACAGGACGTCGAACGCGGGAAAATTCTACGGCAAGCTGCTCGTCGCCCATGCATCCCCGATGCGTTTGAAGGGCGCTAGGACGCGTCAGGAAGGCCGTGCCGCTTTTCAAAAGCTTGCGCCAGCTCAGGAAGCCTACCTCGTCGACTTGGCCCTCGCGCAAGACACGTTCGGCCTCATGCCCACCCAACACTAACTCAGAGAACTGGCCCAACCCGTACCTGCGACGCAGGGAGGCACGAGACCTCCTGGGATCTGGATGGACTCTTTGAGCCCCTCCTTGAAGACGCTGAGAGGCAAGGCCAGCAACGCTCTGTGATTCGAGGCGGTGACAATTACAAGTCTACAACCACCCTCGACCAAGGGCATCCCCGCACGCCACCGATACAATATGGACGATACGGACCCGATGGAGGGCAAGGGTGTGCATGGGCTCAAGCACGATTCTGCTCGCAGCCAAACTACAAGCTGTACGTGACAAGCCGCGCGCCGTTGCCAGCTTTGAAGAAGGCTTCGAGCAGGTTCTGCTTCTTGCATCACGCTGCCACGCATCACCGCCGCCAGCTCCAACGGCCGCCTCAAACCCAACGACCTCTCCACGCTAGAATCCCCATGTCATCATGCGGAAGTCCAGCGACAGTCACTCAGATACCACCGTCGACTTGAATGCCGGCTCCCATGCGGCATGTCGTACGGCGCGAATCCCTGCCGAGGCAAACTATCAAGCGAGTACGATGATCTGATTTGAGTCGCCTCGCCAGGCTATTCGCGCCTATTCGCGCCCGGCCGCGACCGCGACCTCCCGTTGCCTGCTCCCTTCGAAGACAACATGGCTTCAGGTTTCACCAGAAACAACCTGAAATCCGACATCGCCAGCGCTTGTCTCAATTGCTTCCAGCCGCCAGAATTTTGCCACCAACGTAAGTCTTAGTTCGCGACGGGTATTGTCGTCGAGCGGCAGCGCGCCGACAGAAGGTGTCTGTTCTGACACTCTTCTCCCTAGTCTTCTCAGTCCGGCGTACGAATGCGACGAGATGATTGCCTGTAACAGCCACTGCCAGCATGACCTACAAAGACGTACGTGCAAGGTCGCGGAGGCCCTGATCCAAACTCATGATGGAACGACAACTTTCCCGCATACGCCACGCCCTTGCAACCCTAATTATTGGCGTTCTCGCCGGTCTTCCTCGGCAGGCACCCGTCGACATGACATCGCGACGGCAGCACAGCGTTATACGAGTTCTACACGCTGTTTTCCGAAACCGGTCAATCTCACAGACGTTCGCAACAGTCGCGGCTTTCATCAGCGGTTCCGCAGACCCAAGGCGCATGTTCAGGCGGCGCGCGCGGATGCCTTGCCTTCTAATGGCACTTCGCTTATTATGGCGGGCATTTATTTCCCGCCTCATGCGACACTAGTGCCCCAACGTCGCAATTCGTCTTGTCTGGAGAGGCGATGAACTCCAGCGGCCACAAGCCCTCACTTGGACTTCTTAATGGTTACATGCCGAGGGCTCTGGGCCGGAGGAAAGACGATAGCATGGGACGAATGCATTTAACCGCATTGCGGCGGTAGGCGTTCCCTTACTAGCTGTTTTGGTTGCTCTGGTGCTCGTGGGCTCCTTAACGGAGGCTGCTGTGCAACGAGACAGCATCTGATTGAAAATTGACGATGAGGCGTCGCCAGGGCTTCCTGTCCTCTCGCATCGTGTGGGTGGGAAAATATTCGCCTTCATGACCGTGTGTCTAGTGTCGGGAACATTGTCGCGCTTGTTCAGATAGACGGGACGAGCCTGCTATCCAAATTCGTGAATCAGCTGGGTGATGACTCTCAGAAGGAGAAGGTTTGGTTCGATCGAGCAGCTTCTTCGCTATGCAGTGCCGCACAAGAACGGGGCCATCAGGCAGTGAAACAAATCGCCATTCTCGGTCATCTCGGAGAGTCTCTAACGGTGCTCGGCCAAGAAAACATCGCTTGCGCCACGTTCTATGAGTTTTTAAAACGTCTCAACATAGCCGTCGTGGTCGTAAGGGGCCGACTCCATGGGGACATGTCATTCGACTGCGAGCGGTGAGGGTGCGGACGCCTTCTGATTCAACGACAACCAGTCCTGCTGCCGTGGCGTCGTGGGTGCCAGGCGACAGTGACAGCACAACACTAGTGCACAAGAATCTCCCCTTTCGCGAGTGGCTTCATGATCATAGAAACAAGCGCTGTGAAACCTTGTCGGACGCCCCGCATGATCGCACGCTGCATCAACATCGGCTTGGACTTGTACATTGGGGGGGCTGGAGGCAACATCATTGAGTGGTTGTGGGATCGGCTGGCTCAACCGCCACATCGAGTGGACGGCCAACCAACAATTGTTCAGCTCATCCACAAAGATTCACGCGAACGATCGACATGGCCATTCTCGGAGCGTCTGGGACGAAAGATGCAGCCAGAGCACAGCTGAGCACTGGCCGACTTTCCTCTGCGGAGAACATCGCTGCGTTTGGGAAGGGGACTGTTACTGCTGCAGATGTTGGCTGCCAGGACAGGGTTTTCTCGCCAAGTCGTACAGGCGGTCGCAGCAAGGGCTACTGCTGTGTTTGGCCTGGTAAGCTATATGGCCTTCTTTGTCGCTGTCCAGCCCATCCGCCAAGGTTATCTGCAGCTCCAGGTCTCGACTGGCGTGCGTCCTAATTGATAATTCCGAATGCCTTCATTTCCCCACAACATGATGCCTCAAGTAGGCTCGTGTCTGCTCGGCCGGGGATACCGCGTACAAGGCCGGTGTCATCGCCTGCCACATACAGACGAACGAGTTCATCGCGGCCGTTAACTTCCCACCGTCGAACAGGCGTGCGGAAAGAGTCCCCCTGAGAGGGCAATCCATCATGTCAACGGCGACGTCGCATGTGACGAACAGGTGGCAGTTGGTGGCAGGAGACACAACTCACCTGCCGCTCTGGACTAGATGGCTCTGAAACAGCCGTAGGACAGTTTCTCGGCCATCGCCAAAGATGGAGTGCTGGATGCACATGTCGCCTACAGCGATATCGACCCAGCACGGGAGTTCTGTGGCTATGTTGGTGGATAGGAAGCCTCTAATCAACTGTCGGATGGCACTACTGCCGGGTGGGATGTGAAATGCGACAGCCTGCTCCTCGTTCCGCTGGGAAATTTTTCTCAACGGTGTGAACCTAGGTCCTTGTTCCGCCAAGCTGAAAGCATGCTCGTTCCCTAGCTGTTGTTGATGTGGCTCCTCTGTGCTGCTGCATGCGATGGAACAGCACCTCTATCGTCTGACAGACGCCGGTGAGACCATAAGTGTTGCGTGGTGAGGATCAAATCCGCTAATATGAAGGCCCCGGATAAGCTCAGTCGGTTCTCTTTCAGCCTTGCTGGCGGTGACTTCTGGAGACTTGCCTCTCTCTGGCATGCACAGACGATTGCCGCTGATTGTTACGGCAAGACGCCTGTTCCAGAGCAGTGTGGCATCATCATTGTGGCGTTGGATGTCCCAGGCCCTCGACACAGCACGGCGATCGCCACGTTCCGCGTCAGGTGTCCGTGGGCAGTGGAATCGCCGTAATTCGCTCCACCGGCCCGATCCCAGCCTCCGTCAGCTCCCCTCCTTCCGTGGAAGGTATCTCCCAAGCTTCAATATCGAAAAATCATCCCACGCATTCAAATCGCATGTCTTAGACACGCTCTCCCGGACGTCTACCGCAAGACCGAAGTCTGAGCAAGCTACTTGCCAGGAGTTGGTTCCAAGGGCCAGTGGTAACTCTTGAAAACCCTTCCACAAATCTACCACGGCCGGCGTGACCCGCCCTGTGCCGAACTTAATACTACGGCAACACGCGGGAGCTCCCATGGCACCGAACGTCGCATCACCCGGCAAGTACCCAGCGACGAAGGGACATTCAGGAGACACGGACTTGGGCCCAGCTCTTGCAACGGCTGATATGATGGACGCAAGTGGGCAAAGATTTTGTACTTAAGTGGCAGCCATGCGTAGAGCACTGGCCGCTCAATGCGGCTCGTCCTGACCAGCCTCCCGTACGCTAACGCTGTGTGGCCATTACTCTTTCACGTCCATACCGGTACAGCATTCCCATACCGTGGAAACCCTTAGGCATATTACGATCTGATGGGCATCTCTCACTATCCACAGCAGCCATTCGATGCCCCAAAAAGCCCCGCCGGAGACCGGTAGAGCTTCATTCATCTTCGTTTTTGGACGAGCAAATCTTCACACTTTTGTTGCCCGACGCAAGTCTCTTCTTCGTCCTGTCATCTGTGCATGCCCTTGCCCTCATGCGGCGCTGACTTTGTTAAAGCCAGTCTAGTCGGTCATTCCAAACGCAAGCACACTTTTGCAATACCTGATCCCACTATGCGCCCAAGAACGTCAATCCATAATTACTTACTCGGCCCATTGCAAACCAGTTTGCCCGACACGTCCTCAATGCAGCCTCACAGCTCCCAGGGTCGTGAAGTACGTATCGGAACCCGTTAGACGCTTTCACGGCCTGCATGGATTGGATTCAGTCAGAGCGATTCGTCGTTGACTGCTCATTCCGAGTAAATTGACCGCCTATTCTCAGCGGGGAACGAAGCGTCGCCGAGACGTCTTTTGGCGGCATCATCTACAAGCATTGATCTGAAAACATCTCTAGATCCGTAGTCGCACGTGCTAAAGCAACTGATTCTTGCAGCTCCCCGCTCTCGTCGCCGATGGGCTGACGAAAATCGGGGCGAGTAGCGAATTTTCTTCAAAAGTTCAACCCAACAATTTTACTCCACTGGTTGCACAAGTTCCGCATCGTTGAGATTAGAGATTGACCTGCTGAGACGCTGAGTCGAAGCCTGTTCGTCACGTTTGGGAGGGCACCCGCAGAACAACCGAGTCCACCTCGATCATCTCACCGGAGACACTGCCGGAGTTGTAACTAGGAACAGCGAGCAAGGCTACTCTAGTACTCAGTATCTGGTACAGTCTATCAGGCCACTATTCATTCTAGCCTGCAGCAGGTCAAAAGGCCAAGGAGGATCTCATAGTGAAGCGGGACACAGCCGACTCAGAAGTTCGGCTGCGAAACCTGGCCTTGTGAGTTAGAAGGGGTCCCCTGTTCTAAAGGACAGAGGCTGAGAGTCTGAATAAAGAGGTCGCGTCCTACACGTTGCACTCTTAGGCCATGCAGGAGTAGGATTCCACTTTTCAAACTCAAATATATGTGTAAGCAGCTCTGGCTGTTAGTCGCTATCGCCGCCTCAATGAAGGCCGTGGTCGACCAGCAACGCCCATGGTCTTACCTTGCAGATATCGGCCTGCTTCTCATGTCTATTACCAACGAGTTGAGTCATCATAGAAGAACGCAAGGACGTCCGCATGGTTGTCATGTCTCTGAAACGAACCCGCAAACAAGCTTTTCAATAACCAAACTTCCAGTCTTGATTTCACCTTGTCAATGGTCCAGACGGAGATCAATCAGGTTCTGGCCGTCAAGAACATGGGTAGGCTGACGACATAGACACGCACTTATGACTGAGTCTTCGCATCTCATTGACACTAAAAGAATCCGAATAACCTCTCCAGCGGTATCGTAAGCTGCGACGAGTACGGTGTTTCCCTATGCGTCCGACCATCAGTGTCTTGCGGCCGGCACCCTTGGCATACGCGTGATGGCGTGCTATGCTCCCACAATCCGGATGATCACCTGCGGGAAGGGACCAAGTTCATGACGGAGGTTGAGCGAGCTGCAGATTTTGCTACGAGAAGCTGACGAGAGGTAGTTATGCGCGTATGATGTTGCCTCAGTCGCTACAATCATGTTTGAAGGGGGGATAAACACTGCAGACGGATGTGGGCATGGAAACATTCCAAAAGAAGGCGGTTGGGAACACACGCCGTCAGGATTAAATATGCTCTATGGTGATGCAGATTGGTCTTAATCAGAAGGGCACTGGATGTTGTTTCACCGCACAGCAGCGAGGACATACGCAACCGCAGTCTGTGGCAAGTTTATGGACACCAGGATTCCCCGAGCGCACATAGAAGAGCCGACGTCTAAGACTGCTGCTTCCATTCTTCAGGCGTACCGTCCCATGAGTGACGTGATTGGGTGCATGGAGCAGTTCAAGACATCAGGCTGACAGCTTCAGATCTCAGAGACGTACCCACTTGGGCATGATGTGCGACACAGGCGAGGGTGACCACAAAACACAACTGCGCGGGCGTGGCTTCCATGAAGAGTGGTGAAGTGCCTTAGCTGACCTTAAGTAATCCAGCGCCGCCTCCAGGGTTCAATCCGTCAGGGTGGTTCAGATGCAGGCGCGGGCCGGGCCGAGTAGCTGCCCCGAAACCGGCATCAACATGCTTCTAGGCAGTCAGGCACCAGCTAACCAAGTGTCCCTTACAGTGCGCTGTACCATGTGAACGACGCGAAAGATATGAGTCGGATTGGGAAGTCGGCGCAGCATCTTCTTCCGACGGTGCACCAGGTCCATGGATGACGTGCGTCGCGGAATGTCCGCCGCATCCACCTTTTGGGGGCGATGGTAGGTGTTGAGCTGCAAGCAGTTGCCATCCACCACGGGATTCACGCACGAGGGCCAGGCCATTGCCAACGTCGTAGCAGATGCCGAGACCGAAAGGGCCTGCTTCAACACCCAGCAAAATGCCGCCCGTCTTGTGCTTCTTTTTAACGAACAGAATGCTACCAACTTCAACGCTCCACCAACTGATCTGTTGAAGCCATGTACGGGCCACAGCAGAGATCGAACTAGTCTCCCTGGCTGAAGACCTCGACATCATGGTCCGCTGAGATCGCGCCGCCGAGTTCAATCTTGTACCCCGCAGCGAACGCCGCCTTCGCCTTCTCGTGTCTCCGGTCCTCCTTGCGAATGGCGCATTGCAGCAGACGATCCCCAGCATCTTCGTCTTGATTGCTGGGTAGGCCTTTGACGGTGAACACAGTCTCGAGCGAGATATCAGTGTAAGAGTCGTGCTCCATCGTCACACCAATTGTGACCCGCGTGCCAGAGTAGAACTCCTGCACCGCTTCGGTCATGGCCGGCGCGGCACGATCTTCAACCAATTGGACAGCGCCACCGAGTCCGACAGATTGCACAGCTTGCACAGCTCGCCATCAGCCGCGCAGGCGCAGGCCTTCTAGGTAAATGACTTCAAGATATCCGCGTGAGTTCTTAGCAGGTGGCCCCAGCATCAAAACTGGCGCACAAAACCGTCGGAAAGCTGACGAGCAACCAGAGCATTTCTTTTCCGCCTACTCCTGCCTTCGATTGTGGATATGCTGACCGAATGCCTTCGGTCGGCGCGCCATTGCTCGCAGCAGGCGCCATACCATCGATCGGATTGAGAACACGCAGAAACGGTTGCTCGGTGACATCGTGATCGCAGTCAGATGCATATTCAATCAGCCACCAGCGCTTCGACTTCGGTCACGGCAGCACGGGGCATATCAGTGGATTCAATCACCTGCCGAGCATCAACCCTCGAGGACCATCCCCCCATTGCGAATATGACCTCGCTATCACACCGGAAGCAGACCCAGTGGCTCTTTTCGTCCTGCGCGATTTCAAGCTCGTGCGCCGCGGCAGTTCCCACGGTTTTGATGTGTCAAAGATGGCTGCGAAGTTGCTGTCGTCAACTAGGTGATGACAGCCGCCGCGGCGGGGGAAACACTCGGGAACCGGATCACGCTTGTGAGCCGGATCGAAGCCGAAGGAGCCGAACAGCCCGCGTCACGCCACACGCCTTTCGCCAGCTATCTGCGACATGCCGTTCACGGTCGTCCTCCTGGTCTCAAACATCGAAGTCGCCGCAGTGCTCTGCTGCTTCCGGCGGAAGACTTGAAGATTTGTCGTGCGCAGGGGACCAGCGGCGACATAGGCGAGGAGGACGGTTGATGAGGTTCTTCGCGCTCGATTTCGCGAAGCATGCGGCTTCGGTGGAGAACATGCGGCATGCGATGGAAATCAGCACCTCGTGTGCCGGTGCGCCACGTGTGACGTGTCTTCGCCTGGTCCCAAACCTCCCCCTTCAATGCTTTTCCTCTGCAGAAAATCTCCACTGATTGAGGAGCTTAGTCTCATAAGAACCTTTAACCCAGGAAGCTCCCGCCTACAAGCTCCCGCCAGCAGCAGAGCCCTGCGAGACAGCTAAAGGTCTGCCGGTAGAGTGGCATCAGGGTGAATCGTCCATGTGCGCTCCTTCGCGGATGGGAAGGTGAGGTCGGTCTGGCGTTTGTTCGTCATGCCGCCCTTGATATCAGTCCAGATGTGTATAACGGGCCGTACGCATGTGTTGGGAGCCGTACCCGGCCATCTAGGTACCTAGCGAAGCGTGCGTCGCGTCAATATAGTCGGCGAACGTGTGGAAGAGGAGGAGGATCGGTCATTCGGGCCAGCGACCATTCTAGCGCGCGTCAGGCAAGTGGACGTTACGAAGCGTTCCGGTCGGAGTATCGCGGCAAACGTGGCTGTTTGACTCTGGTACATGTCTGAAGAAAGTTGAGAGAAGTATTCTTCACTGGCGGAGGTGCGCTCTACACTCAAAGTTTGACCAGACTCTGTTGCAACGGGAGCATTATGCCAAACCAGCACCATTCAGAAATGGATCACATCTACATCCGCTCACGGAGACTGCATGAATCGGGGTTCAGGGGCTCGGGGCGCTACTAACCGGGCTGCGAGCAGGTTTCACAGGGAATATCTATAGGCCCGGCCGGCTACTTCATCACTAAGAGCGCCTGCGCTATAATATTAAAGATAGAGCGCGCTAAGGCGTTTGCTACTAGAAATAACTAGTAAGGAGGTAAGGCTTAATTAAGATTCTAAGTAGTAGGTATATAAAATCCTTATAATTAGATATAGAGTAATATTTAAAAAATAACTATTAAATTAAGTTTTAATTTTAAGAAAACATTATAGCTTTTTTGATAAAGCTAAAGCTTATTTAATTTCTTATATATTTATATTAAAGTCTTGAAATAATATATAAGATATTTAAATAGTATACTTAAATAATACTATTTTGATATTATTAAGAAAGCTTGAAATTTAATATTATTATTCTTCTTTTTAATAATTTATTTATTTATTTATTAATTTATATTAAGTAACCCTTTTATTATTTTATCTTTATTCTATTTAATTCTTTATATTTATTTAAAATATCATAAAAAGTTAAAAAAAAAAATCTTTATATATATTTTTAGTTAATAGTAAAACTTTACTATATAGTTGTATTTATTTATTATTTATTAATAATATAATATTTTATCTATCTCTAATATAATCTATTATATTTAACATAATCTTTATTTTATTTACTATTAGAAGGCTATCTCTAAATAAATATTATAGAAGCTAATAGCTTTATATTATAGATTCTAATTAGTATTAACTATAAAGGTTAAACTAGTCTTCTTACTCTTTATATATATATTAGTAGTCTAGTTAACCTATATAAGTAAGTATTATAGTTCACTCTATACTTTTTTTATAGTACTAAAACTTAATAATAGCACTTTAACTTATACTTAATCTTAATAAAGTAAATAAATAAATCTTAGTATAACTAGTTATTAATACTTAGTTTAACTTATCCTTAGTAGAAGAAAGTAAGTAAGTAGGTAAGTAAGTAGTAGAGTAGTAAAATATATTAATAAGAGCGTTATTTATAACACTATTATTTATAAGAACGTTATTTATAATATTATAAAGGTATTATCTATAATATAGCTAGAGCTTAGTAATAGCTTAAACCTATACTTAAGGGTATAAACTTAATAGTATAACTTTTTATATAGCTAAAAGGGTTCTTATAGCTATAGTATAAGAACTTAACTATTTAAATAAAGCTTTAAGCCTATTCCTTATATCCTCCTATATATATAGTAACTTTATATAATATCCTTCTCCCTCTTTAAATATAAACGTAAGCTAAGTAAAGCTAAGCTAGAAAACTTAATTTATAAAACTAATATTAGGGATATTAAGAGCTCTAGCTATAACTTACTTACTTATACTAATAAGATAACCTTTCTTAAATTTATTTAGCTATACTTACTTAAAGCTATAACTAATAAAAACAATCTATAGTAGTTATATAATCTTAAGATTAATATAGATATAGTTAAAGCTACTAATAATAATTCTAACGCCTATAACTACCTTATAAGCTTCCTTATAATAGCTAAAGCAGCCTAAGGGGTTAGTAAGTTAGGAAGGGTAAATCTAATATTAAGAGTATAGCTAATAGTAGCAGGGCTATTAAGACTATATAGTAGGGCGGAAGATGTTATATAGCGTGATAGTATAGAGGCCTTAGGGCTACTATACCTAGCAGAGTAGTATAGACGTCTAAATAGTAGAGGAGAGGAAGATAGGCGTAGATTAAATATAGCGTGAGAGATAGAGGAGACTAATAGAGATAGAGGTAGCTAGAGGAAGATAGTTAAGGCTTATTATAGTGTTTAAAGTCTGACTAATAGAGGAGCGTAGAGGTAGAGATAATTTCTAAGTAGTTATATAACCTAAAGGTTATTAGTAGTAGGTGAGGGGACTAGTCTAGCTTTTGCAGTTAATACTAGTTAAATCTCATAATATAAGGCTAGCAGCCTACTCTTTATATATATACTTTTAGTTAAATAAATATTTAAGTATTACTCTTACTTTTATATTATTATAATTTTAATATTATAATAAGCTAGATTTAAAGTCTTTAAGTTTATAGTTATAACGCAGCCCCCTTATAAAAAGACTATAGTAAAATTCACCTTATATATAGGCATAATTCTAGAAACACTATATAGGTACTTTAACCTATACCCTCTACTAATTAAGGAAAATAGTATAGAAACCCTATACGTTCCTATTAGTAAATAAACCTTCTAAATATTATAAAGTTAAACGTACACTTTAGCTAAATAAACTAGTAGAATAGTAATAGCGCTAGCTATATAGCGTAAGGCTAGTAGTACTATATATAGTAGGGCTAGTTATATTAAGGCTAAATAGGTTACTAAAGCTCTTATAGCTTAGCGATAGCTTTACTAAACTTTCTAGCGAGGTTAATACTATTATATAAGAGATAACTTCTTAACTAAAGAGGTTATTAGAAGAGGTTCTTATAGCTAGAAGTATAAAAACTCTACTACTATATATAAGGCCTTATATTTATCCCTCTTCCTCTTCCTCTTCTTTATCAACCTATAATAAATCCTTTATAATATCTATACTATATAAGGAATATAAGAATATTAACTTTATATGAAGTATACCTTTCTCTAAGAATATAGCTAAAGATATTACTATATAGAATAATATCTATATATTAAATAAAACCTTTAAGTTTAATATATACTCTATTTCTAATTAGAAGTGTTTTATTAAAGTTATATTAAATAGAGCTCTTAGTAATACCTCTCTAAAGAACCCTATTTACTAAGTAATTATAGCGATAATAAGACTTAATAGCTTTAACGTAGAGGCTATATATATCTCTAGCTATCCTAAGGAGTAGCCTTTCTTTATATAAACCCTTCTTAATACTAAAGTAGATATAGCTTAAGCCTTAGTATAAGCTTAGTAAGGCTTATTAATAAGTACGCCTTATACTAAATAGAGAGAGCGTTACTAATAATAATATAGCTATAAAGGCGTTAGTTAGCCTAATTAAATAGGAAGATTATAATGATAGTAATAACCTGTTAGTAGATAGTAAATTAGTAATAGAGATAGTGTTAATAGTATAAGTAATATATAAGAAAGAGGATAGGTTAATAGTTTAATAGTCTATAGTAATTAAGTAATTAAGTAATTATAAACTATATTATTACTAAAGTGAAGTTAAAGATTATAAAGTTATCTAGTATAACGTATATATATAAGTATAGCTAAGGTTAGGAGAGGGATATAGTTAGAGATTATAATTATATAACTAAAGGCTATATATATTATTAAGAGGCGTAGAGTTAAGAGGTCTATCGCTCTAAGTAAGTAAAAATTATAGTGAACAGCTAGAGGCTAGATTTAAAGTCTTTATATAGCTATTTTTATTTTATTTTAGTTTTCTCTATCTCTTATATTATATTTAATTTATATTTATTCTATATTATTATCTCTACTATATAAATATTTAGATTATAACTTCTTTTAATCTACTATATAGTTTTTATATAAAAAGAGCTTTATTATTACTACTTATATTCTTAATATTATATTTAATTTTATTAACTTATTAAAGTTTCTCTTAAATAACTCTATTAATTTCAAAAAAGCTTAAAGTATTTATAAGTATTAAAATTATTATTATTATTAATTTTGAATATATTCTTATTAGTTTTTAAATAAATACATTTAGTAGATTTATTTTATTAGTTATTAAGAGCAAGTATATTTTAATAAATTTAAAAGGGGTTTTCTTATTAAAATATAGAAATTCCTATTATAAAAGCTTTTACTTTTATTAATTTAAAGTTTAAGCTAGTCTTTATATATCTAAACCTTTTACTATTTAAGTTATAATTCCTACTTAAATGAATAGTATTATTTATTTCAAATTAACTATATTAACTTAGTAGTTAGTTAAATTTTAATATTATATACTACTTAATATTTTTAGCTAACTTATTAATATTTATAATATTACTACTACTTTAATAGCTATTAAGTTTATAGTTATAACGCAGCCCTCCTATAAAAAACTATAGTAAAATTTACCTTATATATAGGTATAATTCTAAAAATACTATATAAGTACTTTAACTTATACTTTCTACTAATTAAGGAAAATAGTATAGAAACTTTATATATCCCTACTAATAAGTAAACCTTTATATAAAGTTCAATATATACTTTAGCTAAATTTATTAATAGAATAGTAATAGCGTTAGCTATATAATATAAAGCTAGTAGTATTATATATAGTAAAGGGCCGCTAGCCTTATATTATAAAATTTAACTAGTATTAACTGCAAAAGCTAGACTAGTCCCCTCACCCTCTACTAATAACCTTTAGGTTATATAACTACTTAGACATTATAACTTTAAATATCACAACAAGCTAAGTTAGCTGTCTTCCTCTAGCTGCCTCTATCTCTATTAGTCTCCTCTATCTCTCACGCTATATTCAATCTACGCTCATCTTCCTCTCCTCTACTATTTAGACGTCTACACTATAATAGATAACGTCTTCTGCCCTACTATATAGTCTTAATAGCCCTGCTGCTATTATCTATACTCTCGCTATATTTGCCCTTCTTAACTTACTAATAAGCTTTTAGGCTACTTTAGCTATCTTAAAGAAGTCTATAAAGTATTTATAGGTATTAGGATTATTATTAGTAGCTTTAACTATCTCTATATTAATCTTAAAACTATATAACTTTAATATATTATGTTTATTAGCTATCTTAAGTAGGTACTTCTAAGTAAATTTAAGTAGAGTTTTCTTAGTAGTATAGAGAAAGTTACTATACTTAGAGCTTTTAATTTTATTAACTTTAATCTTATAGATTAAGTTATCTAAAGTAGCTTTACTTAGCTTATATATAAGTATAATAAGGGGGAAAGATATTATATAAGGTTATTATATATATAAGAGGATGTAAGGAATAAGCTTAAGGCCTCGTTTAAATAGTTAAGTTCTTATACTATAGCTATAAGAACCTTTTTAGCTATATAAAGAGTTATACTATTAAGTTTACGCCTTTAAGTATAGGTTTAAGCTATTACTAAGCTCTAGCTATATTATAAATAACGTTCTTATGAATGATAACGTTATAAATAACGCTCTCGCTAGTATATTTTACGACTCTACTACTTACTTATTTACTTACTTACCCTCTTCTATATAGCTAGAGATAAGTTAAGCTAAACATTAATAACTAGTTATATTGAGATTTATTTATTTACTTTATTAAGATTAGGTATAGGTTAAAGTGCTACTATTAGGTTTAAAGTATAGGGAAAAAAAGTATAGAGTGAACTGCGATACCTACTTATATAGGTTAACTAGAATGCTAACATTATATATAGTAAAGCTAATTATATTAAAGCTAAATAGAGGCTACTAGCTTTATATTATAAAATTTAACTAGTATTAACTATATAAGCTAGATTAGTCCTCTTACTTTCTACTAATAACCTTTAGGTTATATAACTTCTTAGATATTATCTTCAC
The DNA here is from genome assembly GCA_025328345.1 of Colletotrichum sp. SAR11_59. Classification (NCBI taxonomy): domain Eukaryota; kingdom Fungi; phylum Ascomycota; class Sordariomycetes; order Glomerellales; family Glomerellaceae; genus Colletotrichum; species Colletotrichum sp. SAR11_59. Next base: position 18,709 of record JAKMXC010000087.1, read on the forward strand.
CTCTATACTCCTCTATTAATCCTTTAGGACTTTAATTATTATAATGTTAAGGAAGTTTCAAGCCCACCTAGTAGGGGTTTTCATAGTAGGGGAAAAAGCAGCAAAAGCACCTCAGTTAATACCTAGTCTAATAGCTTCGCAGTATATATACCTAAAGGTCTAGAATAACTACTTATGCTAACCCTAACCTGCTAAGTAAAAGCATTTAGGCTAGACGTACATACTATTATAGCTATTAGCCTTATCAATAATAGCTTTATTACTAGTAAAGTTAATAGCCTCACTTCTATAACTTATGCAACGTAGAGATAGCTTTATAAGGTCTTTAGCTATAGAAAAGCTTATCTTAGCTATATACTTAAAACGCCGCTTATATTAAGCCTTAAGCCTGTTCCTCACCTTTAATCTTAAGTTAATACTACTAAAGCAAACTACCTAGATTCCTTTACGATATATTCTAGCCTACTTAATTTTATAAAATAAATAGCGTCTTAAGGGGCGAATTTTAAAGGAATTGAAAGCGTTAATTTCTAGGAAAAAGACAAGGGAAATTCCAGCTCCTTAAATACTTTTTAGGATGCGGATTTCCCCACCTTTAATCTGTTTTACTAAGCTAGTTAGTAAGCTAAACTATAACTATTAATAGTAATTATACTAAAAATAGATTATTATCTATTTCTAATTATTATTAAAAATAAGTAATATACTATTTTCAGTATAGTTAAAGTTTTATAAAAACCTTAAATAAAGATTTAAATATAATATTAACTATTTATTATTTATTTAATAATAATAATATATCACTTTACTAAAGCTTATAAAAATATATGTTATATATTTTATATATCTAGTTAATTTAGCTATTCCCTTTTTCATACTATTAATTAAAGGCCTCTAGCTGTTCACTATAATTTTTACCTACTTAGAGCGATAAACCTCCTAACTCCACGCCTCTTAATAATATATATAGCCTTTAGTTATATAATTATAACTCTCCTAACCTTAGCTATACTTATATATATATATTAACAACTTCACTATCTTTAACTTCACTTTAGTAATAATATAGTTTATAATTACTTAATTACTCAATTACTAACTACTAAACTATTAACCTATCCTCTCTCTTATATATTACTTATACTACTAACACTATCTCTATTACTACTTCACTATCTACTATTAGTTATACTATTATTAGCAACGCTCTCTCTATTTAGTATAAGGCGTACTTACTAATCCCTACTAAGCTTATACTTAGGCTTAAGCTATATCTACTTTAGTATTATAGAGGGTTTACGTAAAGAAAGGCTATTCCTTAAGATAGCTAGAGATATATATAACCTCTACTTTGAGGCTATTAGGGGTGTTTATTACCTTAATCGTAGTATAGAGAAGGTCCTTTTTAGAAGTATTCTTAAGGGCTCTATCTAATATTACTATAATAAAGCACATCTAATTAGAGTTAGAGTACTTATTAAAGTTAAAGGCTTTATTTAGTATATAGATATTATTCTATATAGTAATATCTTTAGCTATCTTTTTAAAGAAGGGTATACTTAGCGTAAAGTTAGTATTCTTATATTCCTTATATAGTATAGATATTATAAAGATACTTTAGGATTTATTATAAGTTATAAGGATAGGTTGTTAATATAGGTTTAAAGGTGAGGAAGAGGAAGAGGGAAGGGTATAAGGCCCTACGCGTAGAGCTTTTTATGCTTCTAGCTGTAAGAACCTCTTACGATAACCTCTTTAGTTAAGAAGTTATCTCCGTTTAGTAGCGTTCGCAGTACCTCGCTAGAAGGTTTAGCGAAGCTGTTACTATAAAAGCCTTAGTGATCCGTTTAGCCCTAATATAATCAGCCCTACTACGTATAGCGCCGCTAGCCTTACGCTATATAGCTAGCGCTGTTACTATTCCGCTAGTCTACTTAGCTAGGGCGCGTATTCAACTTTATAATATTTAGAGGGTTTACTTATTAGTAGGAACGTATAGGGTTTCTATACTATTTTCCTTAATTAGTAGAGGGTATAGGTTAATATGCCTATATAGTGTTTATAGAATTATGCCTATATATAGGGTGAATTTTGCTGTAGTCTTTTTGTAGGGGGGCTGCGTTATAACTATAAACTTAATAAGAAGTTTATAAATATAGTTAAGCTTTAGATCTTCAATAAGCTTAATAAGAACTACGCTTTACTTAAGCTTATTTTAAGATATAAAGCACTACTTCTACTTAAGTTATATACTCTAGATATTTCTAAGTTAAGTAATAATATAGATCCTACTTTAGTACTTATATATTTATAAAAACCTATAGACTAAACTACTTTAGATAATAATAGTAATAGATTATTTTCTCTTTAAATAGTAGTTAGACTACTTAAAAGTAAACTTATAAGGAGTAACTTAGCTATTAAGACTATTATAATGTCATAGCACTAGCGCTATGCCTACCTTAGAGCGCGTCATATGCCTAGGCATATGACCTGTAGTGAGCACGCTAGGCGCACCTATAGAGCCCTCGCGCGCCTACACCCCTACTTCCAACTTTTTCCTTCTATAACTTAATATTAATTAATCTAAGTTAGCACTTATTGCGTAATAGCTATTACTTATAAGCCTGCTATTATAATATATTAAGTTTATCTATTAATTAATTTATCTCTAGTAATAGAAGTATAAGAAGTACTAACTACTAATCTATAGTAAAAAACCCTATTATATAAACCTTATATATATAGTTAAAAGTAACCTAACTAAGAAACACTATAAGCGTAGTTAATAATATACCTTATCTTATTATATACCTATTAATCTAACTAATTATATACCCCCTATATTAATTAAACATAACGCGCAAAAGCGATAAGAATAAGGATAGCTTAGCTAAGCGTTACTATAGCTATAATGCTATAGGTAGCTTACGCTTCATCTTAAATATATAAGAGGTGCTTAAGCTCCTAAAGTAGCTAAAGGAGCGCTACTAATATATATATATAATACCTAAGGGCGCCTAAGGCTTTATACTAGAAATTATTACTATAAACCTTAAGTATCCTATCTAAGTATAGCTTATTAAGAATCTTCTACTTAAAATTACTACTACTAATTATATTTACTATATAAAAATCATATATAAGTAGTTTAATAGTAGTAACTTTATTATTAAAAACTTTAACCTTTTTAGTAATAATAATAAGTACTTATAAGACTAGTAAGTATTTAATAAAGCGTATAATAATAACTTTAAGAATCTCTTCGCTTAAGTTACTAGCTAGGTTAAGTAGTATACTATTTAAAGCTAAGAGGCTTAAACGCTTTATACTAACTTCATCTATATTACTAATAATATTAAGTCCTTTCACTAGTAAGTAGTTTAGCTTAAATCCTATATAGACGTTTTTAATAAGTTTATAGTAGATACCTCTTATAAAAGTACTACGAAAGAAGCTTCTTTATAATCTAAGATTAAAGCCCTTTAAGCTTAAAGTAAAGCTCTAAATAGTAAGATAACTATACTAAAAGCTAAATATACTACTTAATTATTTATAAACCTACTTAATACTAATAACTAGTGTGAAGTTACTACCTTTAAAACTTAGAATAGTAGTCTTTAATATTAAGTTAATACCTTTATTATAGAGAAGATTACTTTCTAAACCTAGGTTATAAAACTTAGAGAATTTAATAAGTAGTTATCTATTAAACTTACTATATACCTTAGTATCTCCCCTAAGTATAGCTAATCTTATTTACTTAGACGTTTATTTAACTATTCTAATATACTAGTACCTCCTAGAAATATAACTAATACTATAATTACTACTTTAACCTACTACCTTTAGCTAGTTAAGGATAATAACTATTACTTCTATAAAGGAATACCTATCTTAATTATATCTAATAAGACTTCTTCTATAACCCTACTTAAGCTTATTAAAGTCCTTATCTTTACTAGTATTTAGGATAGATATAATAGTAAGAACCTTATATTTAACTTTTAGCTATATTATATTAGAACACACCTTAAAGCTATAAGTAACTACCTTAATAATAAGAAGCTAAACTATATTACCTCTTATATTAGTAGTAATACTACTAATCTAATATTACTACTACTTACTTATACTAATAAGATCTAGAACGCTAAAGCTTTAATCTAGTAGCTATAAAATAACTATACTAATATTATATATATTAAGGATATCTACTATAACCTTAATAAGATTACTATCTTATATAGTAATATCTAAGCATAACGTAATATTTTTATTTAGAAAACCTATAAAGCTAAAGTTTATAAAGACTACTAGTACTATATATTCTATAATAAGTTACTACTATAAATCTAAAACGCTATTATTAACTAATACCTAGCTAAAGAGTAATATAACTTCTACTAATACTTAAATTATATTACTAAAGTTACTAATACTATAAACACTAACTATAAGAAGAATAAAAGCTGCTCTAATACTACTTATACTACTCTTAGTACTAAATTACACTTTACTACTACTACTAGCTTTAGTTCTAGCCTTAGTACTAGAAGAACGTATATTAGTACTAATAAGACTAGAAACTATATAAATATTAAGCTATATAAAACTTTAAAAGCTTCTAGCGCTTACTATAACTATAGTAAGCTAAGATACTACTCTAAAAAATACTTTATAAAGAAAGCTACTATAAATATTATAGAGCTTAAGGAACTTACTAAGAGCTACTATAATAGCTTAGAAAACTAAAGCCCTTAATTAAAGTAGACTTCTAGCTAAAGGAGAATAATAGTATATAAGATATATACCTCACGCTTTTATCTATTAATTTATAACACCTAATAGGCAGATAGCCCCTTAAGATAGAACTTATTATAGTATATAATAGATATAGCATTCTTATATATATATTACTTAATATTAGAGCAAATAGTTATAGATTTATATACTTACGCTTATAGATACTACTAAGGGACTTTTACTAAGTCCCCTAGTATATACTAGAACAACCTATCCTTATATCTAGATTTAATAGTAAATAATTAGACGCTATAGACGTAATATAAACTATTAATTTATATATTAACTATAAAGTACTTTTAAAGATACCTCTTCTATAGCTTAATATTAGATAATATAACTTAATACTTAGCTATAAGTAGTTTAAGTACTATAATATATCCCTAAACGTATACTACTAGTACTTTAGCTAGCTAGAAGATATACCTCTACTTAAGGATTTTCTATTAACTATCGTTTAGTAGGTAGAGGATCTACTTATGCTTAATAAAATAGATCTAGAATACTAGCTTAATATAGAGCGTTATTAGAAGGCTTTTAAAATAAACGCTATAGCTTATAATAAGAAGATAGTATTCTAGTTAGTTAAAATACTTAAATAGCCTAAACTACTATCCTATATATAACGTGAGGATATTACTAAATCTATAGATAAAATAGAGCGCACCTTATAAGGTAAAACTATTTAGTATAAAGAGAAACGCTTATTATAGCTATAAGACCTAGCGCTATTTAAAGCTATACCTATTAAGCTAGTACTAAATCTAATTATTAATATATTATCCTTTAAACGTTAGATAGAGTATAAAGCTATAGAAGTTAGCGTTATATTATCATATAAACTTAATAAGCTAATTAATAGTAAGAAAGCTAAGAAGTATACTATAGAAGACCTATTATATAATAATATAGAAGAAACCTAACGCTTAATTAGAGAGAAACTACTACTAGAACTATACCTATAAGTAGATATCTTTAGTAAAGCTACTAGTAGTAAACTAACGTTATACTAGCTATATAACTATAAAATTAAGCTTATAGAAGGTAGCTAAGATAGGTTATAATACTTACTACTCTAGAAATAATTACTAGAAAAAGTAGAAGTAACCTAAGAGTACCTAAAAGACAACCTAGATAAGGGATTTATTACTATAAGTAATACCCCTTAAGCCTCACCTACTCTATTTGTTTATAAACATAATAGTAGCCTATAGTTCTATATTAACTACTACTAACTAAACGCTAAAACTAAGAAAGATTAATACTTATTACTACTAATAGAGAATATACTTATACGCCTTTATAAAGCTAAAATCTATACTAAGTTTAATATTAGATAAGCTTTTCATAAGATCTATATTACTAAAAGCTATAAAAACCTTATAATATTTAAAACCTAACTTAGTATATATAAATACTTAGTATTACCTTTTAAACTTTATAGTAAACCTTTAATATACTAACGATATATAAATAAAGTTCTAATAGAATACCTTAATAACTTTTATATAGTATATATAGATAATATCTTAATTTACTTAGATAACCTAGTAAAGTACTATAAATATATTACTAAAGTGCTAGACTAGCTACGCAAAGTAGGATTATAAACTAATATTAAGAAGTATAAGTTTAATATCACCTAGATAAAATACTTAAGATTTATTATATCTATAGAAGGTTTATAGCTTAACTTAGAAAAAGTAGAAGTTATTAGAATGTAGTAACTACCTAAGAACGTTAAAGGCGTATAATTATTCCTTAAGTTCTATAACTTCTATAGGTATTTTATTAAGGATTATAGCAAAATAGCTTAACTATTAAACTAGCTTATAGTTAAGGGCGTTAAATATAAATAGACTAGTAACTATAAAGAAGGTTTTAAAAGCCTAAAAGCTGCCTTATCTTTAGCCCCTATTTTATAATACTAGAACCTAGACCTACTTATATGCATAGAAATAGATACCTCTATCTCTATTTATACTAATACTTTACTATAGTAGTAACCTAATAATAACCTTTAGTACCCTATAGCTTTCTTCTCTAAGATTATAAACCTTATAGAAATAAACTACCTAATTTATAACTATAAGATGCTTATAATTATCTTAGCGCTAGAAGAATAGTATATAGAACTAATGTCTATATTATAGCGTTTTAATATAATTATAGACTATTAAGCTTTTCTATTTTTTATAACTAAATAGCTCCTAAACATAAGATAAGCTAGATAAATAGGCCTACTATCTAATTATAATTTCGCAATCTAATACTAACTAAGCTAAGAAAACATACTAGTAGATATACTATTATAGAAAGTAGAAGACCTATATACCTAAAAAGATATTAAAGATACTAGTAAGACTTAGGTTATACTAAAGCTTTCTATATTATCCTTAGAGGTCTTAGAAGAACTATATTAGATACTAGCTACTATATTAGCTGCTGTAAAACTTATAGTTAGCGCTCTTAAGCCTATATATAAACTATAAAGCTAGCTACTAGTTAAATGTATCTTATAGCTAAATAGGGACCTAAAAACGCTATCCCTTAAGACCTACTATAACCTAGTTAGCAAAGACTTAAGATACTAGATAATTAAAGAGGGGGAAAGGCTGCTACTAATAGATAGCTATATAGTAGTACTATTAGAGGAAAATCTCTATATATATATTATATAACAAGTTTATAGGTATTAGCCCCTAGTATATCTAAGCTTTAATAAAACTACTAAGATTATTAAAAGCTAATACTACTAATAAGGTTTAACTAAAGATATTAAGTAATATATTTATAACTACTATACTTACTATAAAGCTTAGAAGCTAAGAGATATAACCTTAAGAGAACTAAGACTACTATTAATCTTTATATAGCTTTAGTAATTTATTATAATAGACTTTATAGCTTTACTAAAGGATTATTATAGTTTTAATACTATCTAAGTTATAATTTACTATCTTTCTAAATATCTAGTTTTAGTTCCCTACTATAAGATAGTTACTATAAAGGATATAGCTTAAATATTTTTCTACTATATATTCCTATACTTTAGTTTCCCTAATAAGATTATATTAGACTAAGGAGCTTAGTTTATCTTAAGTTTCTAGAATAAACTTTATAAGATTATTAGTATATAGATTAGCCTCTCTATAGCAGGTTACCTATAGACTAATAAGTAGATAGAGGTTATAAACTAATACTTTTAGTAATATTTATAGGTCCTAGTTAATAAGTATATAGATAACTAGAGCGATCTATTACCTATAGTTAACTTTATATAAGCCTATCTCCCTAGTAAAGCTATAAACCTATTGCTATTTAAGATTAAATAAGGCTAAAAACTAAGAATAAGCTATAACTAAGGTAAGCGTATAATAAAATTTAATAATACCTATAATAAACTAAACCGCAAAGATGCTTGAACTATAATTAGCTAAATATATAACGCTTAGCATATTACTTTAAAGTAGATAGCTATTACCTAGCGCTAGTATATACGTATAGCAAACTAAAGCTGCTATCTAGATAACCTCACTATAAGCAACTTAGTTTAGGTATTAATAAAAAGCTAATACTCCCTAACTTAATTAAAACTATTAATACCTTAGGATAAACTATATAAGATTAAAGTAGTAAGCCTTAAGGGCACTTGAGTTATAGATTTACTACCTAGCTACTAGATATATAATACTTTTAACTTAAGCTAGCTATAAAAAGCTAATAATAATCTACTACTAAGGTAGTATATTATACTACTACTACCTATTAAATATACTAATAGCTTTAAGTTTAAAGTTAATAAGGTTATATAATTATAAATTTACTAGTAGAAATTATAGTATTATATTAATTAGTTAGGCTATAATAAAGACCTTAAATAGTATAATATAGAGGCTTTTAAGCATACTCCTACTATAATATAAGCTTTTTATAATATATACCTAGCTATAGAAAGCCTACTAAAGAACCTATAGTTATAGCTAAATACTACTATAGTAGATAAAGAACCCCCTATATAAGATAATAATAATATAGCTATAGAAGCTTAATACTTACTAAAGGATAATAATACTAGTAGTAATAATAGTATATAACGCCTAAAGGGCTTAAGACGTAGGTATTAACCCTAACCTTAGTTATACGTAAAACGTCTAATCTCTTATAAAACCAAGCTAATCTTTAATTTTATTACTACTATAGGAAAGAAAAAGAGGTCTTAAGGTAGGAGATTTTTGCTTTTATATATATAATAAGCGGTTTCTATAGATAGAAACCTATAGGAAAGGGGGAGGTACTATTATAGCACTAGCGCTATACCTACCTTAGAGCGCGTTATATACCTAAGTATATAACCTATAGTAAGCACGCTAGGCGCGCCTATAGAGCCCTCACACGCCTACACCCCTACTTCTAACTTTTTCCTTCTGCAACTTAATATTAATTAATCTAGGTTAGCACTTATTACGCGATAGCTATCACTTATAAGCCTGCTGTCATAATAAAAGAGAACTACTTAGGAATCTTTTATAAAGCTACCTACTTAAATATTAGCTTAATAGACTCTTATAACTAATAGATTAATTACTACTATTACGTATTAACTTATAAGATTCTAGATACCTAAAGAGCCCTTATAGTTAAGTACTTTCTTTAAGCTATTAAGGTTTAAATTACTTCTAACTAGGTATAATAAATAATCTAAGATCTTATTACTTATAAGGAATTATCTTAAGATTTTCCTAATCTAAAATACTATATAAAGGTCTTTATAGGAATTATCTACTTAAACTCTTATTAGAAGAAGCTTAAGATTAGTAAAGTATTTATAATAATTAGTAGTAGATCTAATAACTTATAAGCCTTAAGCTTAACCTTAAGAGGATTTAAATCTAAAAGGCTAAAGTTTAAAAATAAGAAGTTTTAAGAGTCTAGAAATACTCTTAAAGAAGCTAAAGAATACTTATACTAGGAATTTATTAGTGAAAAATAATCTTCATAATATACTTAGTCTCTTAAGGATTATATAAGAATTAAACTTATACTAACTAGTAAAATATCTTGCTAACTAGTATTAAGAGTTACTATAGAAATCTAGAATAATATTAAAACTAAAGTACTCTTAAAGAAGTAGAAACTAATCTATTAAAACCTTATAAGTAAAGGATAGTTTAAGTTAGAGGATATTATAGGAGCGAAAAGATATATTACTAAGGGTACTACTTACTTTAATAGTATAGTTACTATTATAGTTATATTACTATATATAGATTTAATTACTCTTAAGATACTTAGGGAGGGATTTAGATCTATCTTTAATATAAATAGAGAAAATAATAATCTTCTATAGCTTTCTATAGTTTATAATGTTATAGTTTTAAACTATATTATTAATAATATAAGCTACTTATAAGATTATAAACTACTTAAGAGACCTAAGAAAGTTACTATAAGAAATTAAGTTTTAATAGTCTATAGAGTAGGTATAAGGGTTTCTTATAAAGCCTTTTATAGGCTTAGTAGATAATAAATAGAGGATCTTACTCTTAAGAAGGTTTTTTATATTAAGGGTTTTAAAACTAATATTATCTTAGAATCTTCTCTTAAGAGCGTTAGTATCTAGTTAAATAGATATATTAATAAGATCTACTATAGAGAGGCTAGAACTTTACTTTAGATACTTATATATATTAATAATATCTTATTCTTTAAATATAAACCTATTTCTAATTACTCTACTTTACCTTTATTATAAACCTATCTTAATATTAGCTACTTAGGAGTTATAAATACTATATAACTAGTAGCTATAGCTTCTTAAGAGTAACTTTTTTATAACTTTAAGCTTATAAGGGAAGATAATACTAATTTTTAGTATTTATAAGCTAAATACTTTAGCTAGAAAGCTCTTAAGTATTTAGTTTAAAACGCTTAAGGGGTGAAGATTAAGAGGTAAACTTATCTAGAATATAAAGATTATTCTATAGCTTATTTATAATAAGTTATCTTATAAGGACTATTTAAATCTAGAAGTAGATATCCTTTTTAGTATATCTCTTAAGATCTATTTAACTACTTAGAAGCTAGCTTACTTAAGCGTTTTATAGCTTTTTATAATTAGAGATAAGTATATAAAAAAGCTATTTAGGTTTTACTTTAGAAATAAAACTTATTATAAAGTCTTTTAAGTACTATAGACTTTTAAGAACTAGGTTTTTAGATAAAAAGGACTCTTTTTATATAAGATAAGATAAGATATTAATAGATCTATTATTATAATCTAAGGAACTATTAAATACTAATAATAAGCTTAGGAGAATAGTATTAATATTAAGCTTTCCCCTCTTTATATAAAAGAACTAGTTAGTAGGGGAGAAAAAGTAAGAAAAGAAGTAATTATATAAAGTATATAGATACTAAACTTAGTAGGACTCCTATTTAAGCTATAAGATAAATTTATACTTATAGGTATCTTTTTATATAATATAAGTCCTTATATATTAATAAACTAAAAGTCCTCTAATAAAGTTAAAGAGGAATAATTTAAGGGATATCTTAATATATAGGCGTTAGTTTATAGTATACTATAGAACCTTAAAACTTAACTTTACTAAGGAGAGATATATACTTATAGTTATAAAGTATATATTCTTAAGAGAGAAAGAGAAAGAGGGATAGAGAGAAGAGAGTTTAAAATAGTTCTATATAGCTATATTAGATATCTTATAAGGTATATACTTAATATATATAATCTCTATAAAATCTAAATTTTAATACTTAAAAGAGTAATTATCTTATAAAACGTTATATTTAATAAAAGTAAGTTCTACTTAAAAAAGGATACTAAAGAAGGTATAAATCTTATAGTTATAAGAGCTATAGTTAAGGAAATAGAAGAACTACTTTTAGCTTCTAATATACTTATAAGTTTTAGTATCTTAGATAAAGATAATCTTATAATTAATAAGGGAATTATAATATAATAGTTACTATAAAGCGTAGAAAATAGGAAGACTATACTTAAAACTACTTAGTATAGCTTTCTTACTCTTAAGTAGTCCTTTAAACTTAATAGTTAGACGCTTAGAAGTAACTTTCTTAGATAAAGTCTAGAACTTTTTAGAAATAGAAGTCTTAGAAGTAATAAATTTACTATTACTTTAGAAACTTAAGAGGAGCTAGAATTAACTAGTAGAATAGAGTCTCTATTAAAAGATATAGGAAATTTTAGATTAATAGATATAAATAGCTTTTATAAGAATTTATTTCTTCTTAAGGATTAGCTTAACTTTAGAGATATATAAGAAAGAATCTCTAAGTTAAGGAAAAAGTACTTATATATAAAGAAGATTTATACTTAGACTTATTTTTATAAGGGGGGTAGTCTCTAAAGTAAACCTAAGAGTACTTTTACTACTTATATTAATAATACTATTAGTATAGAAGATAAGGACTTAATATCTAATAAGTAGGAATAGAGTAATTTCTTTATAACTTTTATACTAAAAACTTAGAAAGCTATAGAGGAAAGTAAAAGGTTTTACTATATACTTTATAAGATATTAAAGGCTAGAATTAATAAACCCTTAAGAGATAATATCTATAAAGGATTAGTTTTAAAACCTCCTCTTAATCTTCTCTTATAATCTAATAAAATATATTATACCTAACTACTACTACTCTTAAGGATTTAGAAAGGTATAAAGAAGCTTTTTAAGTAGCTTTAGAAGTTAATTATTACTACTTACTATAAAGAACTTAAGAAGATTATTAATTTTAGAACTTAGAGGATTATTAACTACTTAAGAGTATATTTAAAACCTCTCCCTTTAAAATAGGTCTTTACTTATAAGTTAGATATAGATAGATATCTTATAGATATAAAAGCTTAGATTATTATAAGAGGGGACCTCTAACTAAGAGATCTTAAGAGTACTTATACTATAACTTTTACGTTAGAAATGTTTTAAGTTATAATAGTAATTATTATATAATTTAACTATAAGGTATATTAATATAATATTATTAATACATTTTTAAATATAAAGATACTAAAAAGAGGAGATCTAGTTACTTATAAGATACTATAAAGTATTAAGGAACTTATAAGATATTTAGATTCCCCTACTAGATATATTATTAAGCTAGATAAAGCTCTCTATAGGTTTTAAAATATACCTCTTCTATAGTATAAAGAATTTAGCTCTACTTTTAAGAGACTTAGTCTATAAAGCTTAAAAAAAGACCTCTACTTCTTTTAAAACTTTAACTAGAAAGTTATAGTTATATTCTATATTAATAACTTTCTTATCCTTTTTTATAAGGATAATAAGGATAAGGTTTATAAAGTTATTAATAAAATTAAGAAAGAGTATAAGGTTAAAGAATAAAGAGATATTAAATAGTATTTAAAAGTAAGAGTTATTGAGGATTAAAAAGTTTAAAAGATCTTTTTAGTTTATAACTTATATATTAAGAAAGTTACTTAAAAGTTTAACTTATAAGATACTACTTACTTATTAATATTACTCTTTTAAAGGGAACTTAAAAAAAATAAAGGATAAGTAATACTATAAAAAGTAAAAACTTTCTAAGAGATAGTTAGATTATTACTTTATATAGCTATACTTATTAAAATAGATATTATATTTATAGGAATATTTTTATTTTAATTCCTTATAAATCTATCTTAGGAGTATCTAGCTACTATAAGATATACTATATAATACTTATATAAGACTTAATACTTTACGATTTACTTTAATATCTTAGGGGGTAAACTTATAAGTATTTAAATCTTACTTATAGCTATAGATACTTTATTTATAGATAATAAAGTAATATATTAATCTTTATAAAGATACTTTATAATACTATTTAGAGGATTAATTTAATAGAAAGTAACTAAATAAGTAATAGTTATAATATTAACTACTAAAGTAGAATTCTTAAGTTTAGTAGAAATAGTAAAAGAGATAGTAGCTTTCTAGAGGTTATTTAAAGATATTAAACTTAAGCTTAGTAATATATAAAATATATATTATAATAACTAGTACATAATTAGACTTATTATAAGTAAAAGAGAGAGAATAAGTACTTACTTAAGATATATTAATATCTATAATATATAGTTAAAATAGGAATATTAGAAAAGTAGCTTCTAAGTTATTTATATACTAATAAATAAGATACTTATAGATAGACTTATAAAGAACCTCTTATAAGTAAAGTTTAAGTATTTTTATTTACTTTTAACTTTTATAAATATAATATATATAATTATAATATACTTATGAGGATTATAAAGTAAAATAAGGTTTCTCTTATTATATATAAAACTTAAAGGAAAACTACTTATAAAACCTAAAGAGTTTTTTATAAGACTAAAACTACTATAGAACTTTAAACTAAATAAGCTATCTATTAAACTCTAGAAATAACTATAAGAACTAGTATATTTATAAACTTAATATAGGTTATTAAGTTTATAAATAGTATAAGAAAGATCTTTATTAAAGAACTAACTTATATTAAAGAAGTTTTCTAAGTTAATAACTATAGCTTTACGTTTATAAATAGTAATCTTAGTATCTCCTAAGAGTACCTTAAACTTATTATAAATATCTAAGAGGTCCTTCTTAGAAACGTTATATATATTAAAGATAGAATATAGCGTATAAGTAGACTAGTAATAAATAGCTCTTCTTAAGTAAGTATAAGATAAAGTAATAGTTTAAGTAAATAAGATAATAGAAACTTTACTTTAAGATATAAGTAAAATAGTTTTAGCTTATAAAGTAACTAAAGTTACTTAGTATAAATTAAGAAGTATACTTTTAACTATAGAGGAGATTAAGGTATAAGTAGACTTATAAAGAGCGTAAGTCTCTTAAGTAGCTATAGTAGTAGCTAAAATTAAGGAACTAGTATAAAGCTTTTTAGAAATAAGTTTATAAGGAGTTAACTACTTTTAAGGGCGCTTAATAGAAAGAGCTTATTAAGCTAAAATAATAATAGGGGGCTTACTTATAAGCTACTTACTACTTATAGTAAGAGGTATATTAGTATTAGCTTACTTACTCTTATAAGTTTACTAATAAACTTAGGAGGGAGATATAGCTATAATATCTTTATCTTTAGAAGAGTTAATTTAGTAGATCTAATTTAGCTAAGAACTATAATACTTATAAGATATAACTCTATAAAGAAGATTTATTAAGGGTAGGGTAGTATAATAAGGAGCTAAAGAAGTAAGTAACTTAAAAGATATCTTATTTAGAGGTTCTTACTTAATTAAGACTAAAGTAGGATTATAAGTTTTCTAAGAATAAGAACTCTTATAAGAAGTAAGCTTTCTTTATAAAACCTTCTTTAAATATAGAGTTTTCTTTATTTAAGACTTTTAAGCTATTCTATCTTAAGATTTCTACTTAAACTTCTAAGTAATAATAAGCTTTTAAGTAGTAAGAACCTTATAAATCTTAGGAGTTTTATAGTATATAGAAGGAGGAAGACCTTTTTTATAAGAGTCTTAAGTAAGTTTCTATACTTTATAAGCTTTAGAAAGGTATTACTTATTTATTAGCAGTCTTGTTAACCTATATAAGTAGGTATTATAGTTTACTCTATACTTTTTTTCCTAGTATTAAAACCTAATAGCAGCACTTTAACTTATGCCTAATCTTAATAAAGTAAATAAATAAATCTTAGTATAGCTAGTTATTAACGCTTAGCTTAACTTATCTCTAGCTATATAGGAGAGGGTAGGTAAGTAGGTAAGTAGGTAGTAGAGCGGCAAAACGTACTAGCGAGAGCGTTATTTACGACGTTATTATTTCCGAGAGCGTTGTTTATAACGTTGCGAAGGCGTTATCTATAACGTGGAATGCTAATAGTATTTAGCTAGAGCCTAGTAATAGCTTAAACCTATACTTAAAGGCGTAAACTTAATAGTATAACTCTTTATAACTATAACTAAAAGGGTTCTTATAGTTATAGTATAAGAACTTAACTATTTAAATAAAGCTTTAAGCCTATTCCTTATATCCTCCTATATATATAGTAACTATAATATCCTTCCCCCTCTTTAAATATAAGCGTAAGCTAAGTAAAGCTAAGCTAGACAACTTAATCTATAAAACTAACGTTAGAGATATTAAGGGCTCTAGCTATAGCTTACTTACCTATACTAATAAGATAACCTTTCTTAAATTTACCTAGCTATACCTATTTAAAGCTATAACTAATAAAAACGATCTATAGTAGTTATATAGCCTTAAGATTAATATAGATATAGTTAAAGCTACTAATAATAATCTTAATACTTATAAATACCTCATAAGCTTCCTTAAGATAGCTAAAGTAGCCTAAGGGGTTAGTAAGTTAGGAAGGGTAAATCTAATATTAAGAGTATAGCTAATAGCAGCAGGGCTCTACGTTAAGACTACGTAGCAGGGTAGAAGACGTTATAATAGCGCGATAGCATAGAGGCCTTAAGGCCCCTACGCCTAGTAGAGCGGCGCAGACGTCTAAATAGCAGAGGAGACTTTAACGGAAGATAGGCGTAGATTAAATATAGCGTGAAGGGTGGGTGTAGCTTAGAGGAGCAGAGATAGAGGCGGCTAGAGGAAGATAGTTAAGGCTTATTATAGTATTTAAAGTTAGAGGAGCGTAGAGGCGAAGATGATTTCTAAGTCTATAGTCATATGACCTAAAGGTTGTTAGTAGTAAGCGAGGGGACTAGTCTAGCTTTCGCAGTTAATACTAGTTGAATTTCACAATATAAGGCTAGCAGCCTAGGTATTACTTATTTATTAGCTAAGAAGATAAGTTTAAGAGATGGTAACTTATATTTTTAGCTTTTTTAACTTTAGTAATAGTATAAATAACCTTTAATTTATAAATAATAATATTTAGCTTATTAGCCTCCTTAATAATCTTAAGAGAGATAATTATATACTTACTATAGCTATTTATAAAATAAAGGTTATAATACTTAAAGTTATAGGAATAATAATAATATAAGTAGTTATTACTATAACTATTACTTATAGTATATTAGATATATTTTACTTTATTAAGTTTATTAATCTTATAATTATAATTATTATTACCCTCTTTAGCTTTATAGATACCTAAGAATAATTAGCTTATAAGCTTATAAAGAAATAAAACTTATAAGACTTACTTTTTTACTTCTAAGATAAGGGAGGAATATTATTACTACTATTCTAATAAGATTATAAAGCTTAGAAGAAGTATATAAAGTAAGCTCTAGAGATAAATAAGTTAATAATCTTATACTAGCTTAATAGGTGTAGCTTTAAATAGCGCTAGGTCTTATAGCTATAGTAGGCGTTTCTCTTTATATTAGATAGTTTTACTTTATAGGGTACGCTCTATCTTATCTATAGATTTAGTAGTATCCTTACGTTATATATAGGATAGTAGTTTAAGTTATTTAAGTATTTTAACTAGTTAGAATACTATCTTCTTATTATAAGCTATAGCGTTTATTTTAAAAGTTTTCTAATAGCACTTTACGTTAAGCTAGTATTTTAAATCTATTTTATTAGGCGTAAGTAGATCCTCTACCTACTAAACGATAGTTGATAGAAAATCTCTAAGTAGGGGTATATCTTCTAGCTAGCTAAGGCGCTAGTAGTATATCTTTAGGGATATATCGTAATATTTAAACTACTTATAGCTAAGTATGAGGTTATATCGTCTAATATTAAGCTATAGAAGGGGTATCTTTAAAAGTACTTTATAGTTAATATATAAATTAATAGTTTATACTGCGTTTATAGCGTCTAATTATTTACTATTAAATCTAAATATAAGGATAGGTTATTTTAATATATACTAGGGGGCTTAGTAAAAATCCCTTAGTAGTATCTATAGGCGTAGGTATATAAATCTATAACTATTTGCTTTAGTATTAAGTAATATATATATAAGAATACTATATCTATTATATACTATAATAAGTTCTATCTTAAGGGGTTATCTACTTATTAGGTGTTATAAGTTAATAGATAAAAGCGTAAGGTATACGTTTTATATATTATTATTCTCTCCTAGCTAGGAGTCTACTTTAACTAGAGGTTTTAGTTTTCTAAGCTATTATAGTAGCTCTTAGTAGGTTCTTTAGGCTTTATAATATTTATAGTAGCCTTCTTTATAAAGTACTCTTTAAAGTAGTATCCTAGCTTATTATAGCTATAGTAGGCGCTAGAGGCTTTTAAGGTTTTATATAGCTTAGTATTTATATAGTTTCTAGTCTTATTAGTATTATATACGTTCCTCTAGTACTAAGGCTAAAACTAAAGCTAGTAGTAGTAATAGAGTGTAATCTATCTAGTATTAGAAGTAGTATAAGTAATACTAGAGTAGCCTTTATTCTTTTTATAGTTAGTATTTATAATATTAGCAACCTTAGTAATATAATCTAAGTATTAGTAGAAGTTATACTACTCCTTAGCTAGGTATTAGTTAATAATAGCATTTTAGATTTATAGTAGCAACTTATTATAGAATATATAGTATTAGTAGTTTTTATAAACCTCAGCCTTATAAGCTTTCTAAATAAAAACGTTATATTACGCCTAGATATTACTATATAAAATAGTGATCTTATTAAGGTTATAGTAGGTATCCTTAACGTATATAGCGCTAGTATAGTTATTTTATAGCTATTAGATTAAAGCTTTAGCGCTCTAGATCTTATTAGTATAAGTAAATAGTAATAATATTAAATTAGTAGTATTACTACTAATATAGGAAGTAATATAGTCTAGCCTCTTACTCTTAAAGTAGTTACTTATAGCCTTAAGGTACGTTCTAACGTAATATAGCTAAAAGTTAAACATAAGGTTCTTATTATTATATTTATCCTAAATACTAGTAAAGATAGGGACTTTAGTAAGCTTAAGTAGGGTTATAGAAGAAGTCTTACTAGATATAATTAAGATAGGCGTTCCTTTATAGAAGTAGTAGTTATTATCCTTAATTAGCTAAAGGTAATAAGTTAAAGTAGTAATTATAGCGTTAGTTATATTTCTAAGAGGTATTAATATATTAGAATAGTTAAATAGATATCTAGGTGAGTAGGATTAGCTATACTTAGGGGAGACGTTAAGGTATATAGTAAGCTTAATAGATAACTACTTATTAAATTCTTTAAGCTTTATAACTTAGGTTTAGAGGGTAGTTTTCTTTATAATAAGGGTATTAACTTAATACTAAAGACTACTATTCTAAGCCTTAAGAGTAGTAACTTTATACTAGTTATTAGTATTAAGTAGGTTTATAAATAACTAAGTAGTATGTTTAGCTTTTAGTATAGTTATCTTACTATTTAGAGCCTTACTTTAGGCTTAAAAGGCTTTAATCTTAGATTATAAAGAAGCTTCTTTAGTAGTACCTTTATAGGAGGTATCTACTATAAACTTATTAAAAACGTCTATATAAGACTTAAGTTAAACTGCTTACTAGTAAAAGGACTTAACGTTATTAGTAATATAAATAAAGTTAGTATAAAACGTCTAAGCCTCTTAGCCTTAAATAGTATACTACTTAACTTAGCTAGTAACCTAAGCGAAGAGATTCTTAAGGTTATTATTATATACTTTATTAAATACTTATTAGTCCTATAAGTACTTATTATTATTGCTAAAAAGGTTAGAGTCCTTAATAATAAGGTTATTGCTATTAAACTACTTATATATAATTTTTATATAGTAAATATAGTTAGTAGTAGTAATCTTAAGTAGAAGGTCCTTAATAGGCTATACTTAGATAGGATACTTAAGGTTTATAGTAATAATTTCTAGTATAAGGCCTTAGGTGCCCTTAGGTATTATATATATATACTAGTAGCATTCTTTTAGCTACTTTAGGGACTTAAGTACCTCTTATATATTTAGGATAAAGTATAAGCTGCCTATAGTATTATAGCTATAGTAACGCTTAGCTAAGCTATCTTTATTCTTATTGCTTTTATACGCTATATCTAATTAATATAGGGGGTATATAATTAGTTAGATTGATAGGTATATAATGAAATAGGGTATATTATTAGCTATACTTATAGTGTTTCTTAGTTAGGTTATTCTCAACTATATATATAGGGTTTATATAATAGGGTTTTTTGCTAGAGATTAGCAGTTAGTACTTCTAGAGAAAGTTAATATTATGCTTCTATTGCTAGAGATAAATTAATTAATAGATAAACTTAATATATTATAATAGTAAGTATAAGGGGCTAACCCTCAGTTTGTTTAACTTAGGGGTGCCTTAATTATAGTAATCTAAGCTAAAGAAAGGAAGTTTCTAGGATGCTCCTTATACAAGAGAAAAATAGGTATAAGGCGCCTATTAAGCGAGTGCAGTCGCTAGGGGCAGAATTCCTAGTAGTCTATAGTATTACTTAGATATAATAAGTAAGTATAGCTTATAATATATACCCCCCCCTTCTAGCCCTCACGTAAGTATAGGTTTAGTATAGGCTAAAGGTAGTTAGTATAGGCTAAAAGTAAGCTTAGAACTTTATTAATCTAGATTACTAACTATACTATACCCTATAAGTAAATAATATAATAATATAATTTTTTATACTTAGTTTACCTCTAGTTTTTCCTTCTCTTATTAACCTATATAGTAGTAAGTTACTTAATCTTTTACGCTATTATTTAACTAACTTTTTATTATTATAGCTGCATTTTTAGTATACTTTTAGTCTATTTATCCTATAAGTTAGTTAGATCTAAATCCCTATTAAACGCTAACTTATATAGATCTAGCTACTACTTACTTAGCCTCTATAAATAGCACCTCCTATATATTATTACTTACCTTTTCCCTATTATTTTACTATAATTAACCTTATTTAGTTTACTCTCTCTAACTCTAATAAGGAGATAGAGTTTCCTCCTCTAGTTAATACTAAAAGCCTGCTCTCTAACTACTCTAAGTTTATTAACTTCTCTAATAGTGAGGAGCTTATCTTTAAGGACTTTAACTTCTAGGATAACCCCCTCTATAATTTTATTTAGTCCCTCCCTACTTACTTTATTACTTAGAAGTTTATTTTTATATACTATTTAGTTATTTACTTATCACCCTTCTAACGTTCTATTAAGGCTTTTATAAGCGTTAGCTTATATTTAGTAGTATCCCTTTAGATAAGACCTAAGGACTTACTTATATAGTCCCTTACTTAAAGTATATATCTACTATAGCTAAGGCTAAGAGGCTTAGCGATATTATAGCTTACTATAATATCCTTAAGTAAAGTATATTAATATATTATTTTTAGTTTATTATAGAGGTTAACTATTCTTAAGTAATATTACTTATTATATCTACTATTCTAATAAAGCTATTAAGTCTACTTATATTAACGTAAATGCTACTCTTTTACTACTCTAATCCTATAAAGCTAATAATCTACTAAAGTAATAAGGGTATAGTCTGCTACTATAAGGAGTTTACTTCTTTTAGCTATAACTATCTTATACGTTATAACGTTAATAAATAAGCTTTAGTAAGTCCCTATTATCTTACTACTTTAGTTTAAATATTAACCTTTTATTAGTTCCCTATATAGCTTAAAGCTTATATAAAGCTCCTCTATACTATCTCTATCTAAAGCTATAAGATCTATACTAAGGCTAAAGAGAAGTATACTACTAAGGTTACTACTAAAGCTACTATTAATACTAACGCCTCTCCTACGCCTTCTATTAGTTCTCTAGCTATTCTTATCTTTAGTGCTCTTATTACTACCTCTACCTTAATATTACTCTTAGTTAAGCTTAATAAAGCTTAGTTATACTATCTTACCTAAGCTTACCTAAATATAGCTAAGGTTCTCTATAAAGTTTATTATAACCCTATTTTATTCCTATTTATAGGTTCTAACTACTTCCTAGTTTACTAATATTACTACTACTACTTATGCTAAGTAGGAGAAATAGAGGTCTTATTTCTAAAGTTTTCGTTTTACTTATTATTTACCTATCTTAGGCCTATTTTAGCTTTATTACGCCTTTCTATAGCCTTATACTATAATAGAGTCTTCTTACTTCTCCTTAACTTCCTAATTATAACTTACTTTATTATTAATTCCCTTATTCTACTCTTATTTATATACTACTATTAGGTTATAACGCTATATACTAAGGGTTACTATTATTCTTATTTACTAGGCTATACTTTTCTTTAAATTTATTAACTACTTAGTTATCCTATAGGGACTATAGAGGTTCTTAAGTAAGCTAACTATAACCTATCTATTTAATAAGTAACTTATAGCGCCTACTCCTGTTTATATATTTCTATTATACTACTAGGATAGATTTAACCTCCTATTTATCTTCTCTATTTTTAAAGATTAGTAGTAGTTAAAGGTTATTAACTTCCTAGCCTAGGAGTAAGTTATTTATAGCGTAATATAATAAGCTAACGTGAAAATAGTTATAAACCTTACTTAAAACGTTTAACTTAACTATAGTTAGTAAGATTACCCTAGTTACTTTATACTTTAAGTATAGCTAATCTAACTTCTTATAGGGTCGTTCTATATAGAAGTTTATTAGTAATAACTAGACTTTATTACCTACTTTATAGCGTTCTACTAATATCCTTTTAGTATTTACTAACCGCTTTATAGTCTATTAGGCTATTATAATAGCAACTTAAGCTAACTTAGTAGTTAACTTTAGTTTACTAATAAACTTATTAGTAGCTAACTTATATAAGTTTACTAGCTCTAGTATAAGCTAAACTACTAATATTAAGTTAATATAGTATCTATAAGTAAAGAAGAATAAGCTTACTCCTATTATAGCTATATTATAACTATTAATTATTAGTTAAATAGATAGTAAGTAAACCTCTTAGTTATCTTAAGTGAAGTTAACTATTATCTATAGGACTACTTAGATTTCTTAGTTAAAACGCTTAGTTACCCTATCTATCTATAGGTAGAAAGTAATACTTAAATACTATTTAATTTTAGTAAGTATATAAAATTATTATTAGAACTAGCTTATCTAGTTACTACCCTTATTACTAACTATTAACTTTAGTATACTATAAAATTAGTAATAATAGTTTATAAAGCGTTCTATATATACTTTTATATCTATAGATATTATCCCCTCTAAAGTTATTATCTTTAAAAGTCTATTAACTATTACTTAGAAGTATTTAGATCTTATCTTTACTATATATAGGAGATCTATTATAAAGTTTATAATAAGGTTATAGTATAGCTATTCTACTACTAGTAATAGCTATAAAAGCTTATATTTTACTTATTACTATATTATTCTATAACTATAGCTATTATAGTTCCTTATAAATTAGTAGATAGCTAAAAACTACTTTAGCTAGAAATATTACTAAGCTAAAATAGCTAGTATATTATTTTAACTAAAGTAGCTAGTTATTATTAAGTTATAGTACTTCTAGATTAACTATATTTAGAGGGTATTTTATAAGTAGTTTTTATCTATTAATCCTAATACCTAAATTTAGTCTTTAAATATTAACTAGTTAAGGGTATTAACGTTATACTTAGCGATTTATAGTTTTAAGCTTAACTAAGAGGGGAAACTTTAATCTCCCTTTTTTACTATAAAGTAAGCCTTTTAGTATTAATTATTACCTACTTACGCTTTATTCTAATTATACTAAAATGCTAGGTCTTTAAATATTATTATTTTAGAAGCTCTTATAGGTATTAACCTATATACTTTCCCTAAAGTAAAGTTAGAGATTATCTATATTACTCTTCCCTTTTCTTATTTATCCTCTTAACCTTTTAAGGCGTCTTATTTATAGTATAAGAGCGTATTAGGTATAGCTATAAGGTAGCCTAGTTAGTACTTTAAGAAGAAGTTATATCTTAATAGCTATTTAGCCTAGTAGTTTTAGCGCTCTATTAAATACTACTTTTATATAAAATATTTAAAGCTCTTATAGTTAGTTAAGACTTTAAATTTAAGGTAGCTTCTTAACTCTATATCTTATATGCCTAAGTATATAATAACTACTAATAGCTCTTTATTATAGATTAAGTAGTTATATTAAACTAAAGTTAGTTTCTATAAGTAGAAAGTAATAAGGTGCTATTATCTTTATAAGTTTTCTTAAGTTAATACTCCTCTTAGCGTAAACCTTAAGTAGTCTATCTTAATAGTTATTAAGGTTTATAGGTTAAAATAGCATAAAACTAAAGTAGTTAAAAAATAGTATTTAAACGTCTAGAATATATCTTCTTATTCCTTACTTTAAATAAATAGGACTCCTTTCTTTATAAGGAGGGTAAGGGGCTCTATAACCCTTAAGTATTCTAATATAAATATTTAGTAGTAGTTAGTAAACTTAAGGAAACTTTATAACCTTTTTATAGAAGTAGATACTTCCTATTTAATAATTACTTATACTTTCTCTATGTTATAAGTAATACCTTCACCTACTTTTAAAATAAACCTTATATACTTTACTATTTTTATAGAAAACTTATATTTTACTAGGTTAAAGTTAAGGCTAGCTTCCTTAAGTACTTAGAGGACCTTATAAACCTTCTATTTATAGTCTACTTAAAAGCTACTACTATAGACTAATATATTATTAATATAAGCTATTATAAAGTTATTAAGAAACTCCTAAAGTATATTATTAATATACTATTAGAATATTACTAAAGCTTTATTTAGCCTAAATAAGTAAACTAGCTACTTAAAGAGCTTATATTATATATAAAAAGTAGTCTTCTCTTAGTACCTTTTTACTATATAAATCTTATAGAAAGCTACTATAATATCTAGCTTAATATATTATTTCGCTAAACTAACTCTCTAGAGGGTCTCTTATATTAAGAGTAAGAGGTAATAATCTTATTTTAAAATTATATTTAACGCTTAGTAATTATAATAGAACTATAATCTTCTACTTAGTTTTTAGATAAAGAGGATAAATATATTAGTAAGTAATTTACTAGCTTAAATAAACCCTTTATTAAGGAGGTTAGTAAGTATCTTTTTAAGTACTAATAGCTTTTCCCTTAATATACTATAGAGAAGGCCTTAAGGTAAAAGCGCCTCTTAACTAGAGGTATTATATTTAAGGTAGATTTTATAGTCTATACTAGAGTAACTTAGAGGTAAGGGATATAATTTAGTAAGCTTAAAGAGCTCTATAAACTTATTATAAATATATTATAGTAGTTTTCTAAAATAGTCTTTTAGTTTCTTTACTTTAAGTACTTTCTTAATATCTTTTAGGCTTATAGCTTATATCCTTACTACTACTACTAATAACTAGCTTCTACTAACTTTTTAGTAGATTACTATAAATAAGGTAGTATTTAGCTAGTAAGCTTCTTAGATTTCTCTTACTTTTTAAGGCTCTTCTTATCCTTATAAAGTAATAGAAACCTCTACTTTCTTATAGAACATCTACTTCTCTATTACGTTATATATAATATTATTTTATTCTATCTATAGTTTTCCTAGGAAAAGGTTAGTATCTAGCTTTTTTACTATATAAGCGAAAAATTACTATATATAGCCTCTAATTTTAAAGTATAATATAGCTACTCCTTTTATAATAGTTTAAGCTAAATTATTAGTAAAGTTTTATAATTATTACGCTTAGTAGTTAATATATAGTAAATAGAGGTAGTAAGTATATTAATAGTTTACTATTATATAGATATTATAACTATAGTTTATTAAAGTATTAGTAGGAATACTTTTATTAACTCTAACTATTAATATTATAGAAAGCTTATTTATACTATATTCTAACTAGAATAGTTCTTAGTTAGCTTACTCTTCCTCTATTATCCCTAATACCTAATTTCATACTAAGGTTACTTATTTCCTAAGTTAGAAATATCTTTTTCTTTCTTAGTCTCTTTTAAGTTTAAGTATACTATTTCTTTAGTAGCTTTTACTACTCTAAGACTATCTTTTAACTTTTTAGTTTTTTAATAGTTTTTTTATAAATAACTAACCTAGTTATACTTAAAATAATAATATATTTCCCTATTAAAGCTCTTAACTATTCCCTTACGTAAGGTATATACTAACCTTATTATCCTAATATCTCTATCTATATCTACCTTTAGCTATAATAACTTTATTCTAAAAGTAATAAACTAGTATAAAACGTTATAAACGTAGTATAACTCCTCTAGTTTCTAAGTAATATTTTATATAAAGTTTATATACTTAGTATACTTATAGGGGGTTAGGTAGTTAACTAAATAATTAAAGAGCTTATATAATAATACCTTACGTAAGTAGTTAATCTAAATACTATCTAGCTAAATTACGCTACTTACCTCTATAATAGTATATTTAAAGTAGGGGAGGAATAAAGTAAAGGCTTTATTATATTTTATCTTAAGCTCTAATAGCTTTCTAAAAACTTTACTTTCTACGTTTAGGTTACTATAAGTATAGTTTAAATATACTAAGAAAGCGTCTAGCTTAAATAAGCTATTACTACCTTTAAAGCTATAGAAAGCTATAACTACTAATTAAACTTTAGGTTTTAAGTAGGAGTTAATTAAATATTATACCTCTTAGTTACTTAAGTAGAAAGCTTAATCTATCTTAATCTTATTATATATCTATTATACTTATATAATATACTTATTATAGCTTCCTCTAAACTTAAGGGGGTTAAGGAGGGGCTTTAAGCGCTAAATACTACTTATTTCCTAGATAATATCTAGTTCTAGGAGTAGTAGTACTAGTAGTAGTACTAGTAGAGTTACTATAAGGTTTAGCGTTACTACTACTAAAGTATTATTAACTATAATAGTTTATATTAGATCTATAGCTAGCTTATTATTAACTTACTATAGAACTATTAAGTTATTAAGTTAGTTACTAAGTTTATTAATAACTATATAGATTGCTTTAAATACTTCCTTATTTACTAACGCTAGTTTTAAGCTAGTTACTTCTAGCCTAGTTAGCTCTATTTTCTACTTACTATCTATTATACTATATAACTAGTAAAGTAGGCGTTTAAAAAGAGCTTAGATATATAAGGGGCTAACCTTTAGTTTATTTAACTTAAGGGTGCTTTAATTATAGTAATCTAAGCTAAAGAAAGGAAGTTTCTAGGATACTCCTTATATAGGAGAAAAATAGGTATAAGGCGCCTATTAAGTAAGTATAGTTACTAGGGGCAGAATTCCTAGTAGTCTGCAGTATTGCTTAGACGTAATAAGTAGGCGTAGCCTATAATATTAAGTATGGCGTAGCGGATTATATTATATATTAAGTTCTATTAAGTAGTATTACTTAATATTAGATTTAGCTCTTATGATAACTCCTTTTATAGAGTAAAGGTATACTTATTATTATTAGCTTTATTACTAATAGATAAGAAGGCTTCTAAGCGTTATAGTAATAATCTAATATACTTAATAATGTTCTAAAGCTTACTAATAGGTCCCCTAGTCCTCTAATAAGCTAGGTTTTCTTAGATCCTACTAGTGTTAATAAAATAGTTAGACTCTTGCTTAAATGCTTCCTTATTAACCTTATAAATAATAGCATAACTAATAAGGTTGAGGATATAGCTATAACATTAAATTTAATGATACTAGGCGTCTATTTCTATATATAACTGTGAAATAGATAGATATAGAGCTTTAATGTAAATGCTATTAGTATTAGTATTATTAGAGACTATAACGCTAATCTTATTAAGTAGGTACTAGTCTCTTATAACTATATATATCATAATAGCAATATTCTCGCTAGTATAAGTATTAGGCTGGTGATAAAGACCTAAGAGGTATTACGTTTGTTTACTTAATTTGTTAATAAAGTAGCTGAAGATAGTAATAATAGTATATTAATTAGGGGAGGTTTATAGGTTAAATAATATATAAACTTTTATAAGAGCTTTCTATATCTCCTACTTAATTTATTACTTCTTAGAGATATAGAGTTATTAAAGTTGATCTCTCTAACTAGTCTTCAACTAATATATCTAAGCGTTAATATTATAATTAAATAGGGTTAGTATATGCTATATATATTAATTACTAAACATTATAAGAGGGTTATTAGTATTAATAAGGAAGTTTATAGCTAGCTCTTTGATCTATATAGTCTTCTACTTAGGTATAGTAATAGGAAGAGATTAGTAACGCTTAGATAGAGTGCTAAAGTTATTAGGATTATTAGTAGATATATTACTAACCTTATAGATATCTTAGAAAATAGAGTAATTATACTTAAGGTGCTAGGTAGGACTAGAGGTAGTAATAGCGTTATATAGTTAATTAAGAGTCTCTACTTTATTATAATATTAGTAAACCTAGTAGGTACCCCCTCTTATACTATTAGATATAATCTTAAAAATAAATATACTTTTATTAGCGATCTAAGAAGTATAACCTTAACTCCCCTTCTTTAAAATAGTATTAATATTAATAAACTACTAACCTTTCTATATAGCGTAAGGTAGGGCTTTAAGAATATTATATGTAGCTAAGTTAATAGTTAACATGTTACTAGTAGCAGTAGATAATATATAAATCTAAGTAGCGATCTTATAAGGAGATGATACCTCACGCCTAACGAAGTAATTAATATATTAATTATAAGCTAGTAGAGGTATCTTAGCGATAAGTGAGGGGTTAAAAAAGATGTTAAGAGGTATATATAGGTAGGATTTTAAGGCGTAGTAGTAGCAGTAGCAGCAGTAGCGCTAGTAGTAATATTAAAAAAGGGTTATTTTTGAAGGCTAGCGAAGAGGTTAAAAATAGGCTTTTTTTAAGCCCTAGTAAGGGAGCTAAAAACGCATTAATTAAGCTTACTAGCTAAAAGCGCGTTTTAGCCTTATAGTAGTATATATTAAAAAAAAATAAGCGTTATAAAGTACTTATTAGATAAAAATTATCTTACTAGTATCTATTAGTACTTATATAGTTAAGTAGTATAATTCCTAACTCTATTTAATAAAGTATAGGGTTATAGGTTTAAATCCTACTATAGGTCTTTATATTACTAATAATAAATTTCTTTAGGTATAGTTAGTAATATATATTTTTATTTTTTTTAAAAAAATCTTTTAAAAATTCTAATTAGTCTAGAGGTTAGATTTACCTTATTCTAGTAAACGTTAGCTTAATTAAGTCTATTAAGCTAATAGCGCTATTAGCTTAATTAATTGAATCTCTGAATAGCCTCAATTTGATTGGTTGATTGATTGATTGATTGATTTGTCTTAGATGGTATGCTGCGCTGGAGAGGGGGAATATCGGCTTGGGATGGGATAAAGGTTGACTTGTCTCCTTCTAGAATTGGTTTGCTGAAAGGCTTCTCACGCAGAAGCTACTACTTTAATGCTCGTAGGGTGCTTATGTTGAGTTTGGTGTGACTTGCTAAGTAGATAGCTGATAACTATTATAGTCAGCCTTCTAATAGTAGGGTCTGCTAATAGAAGCTAGGGATTGATATATAGTAATAGTATACTAGGGTTATAGTCTAAGTTATAGGTTATTAGCTTATAGTAGATTAGTCTTTAGAGGTTAAGGTGATTAATCTTAGACTTAATAAGTAATTTATAGTGAAGGTAAGCTAAAAGTATCTTAAGGATAAATACTAAGAAGTTAATTACTAAAGAGCTATAGAAGTCTAATTATAAGCTAGGTTTAAGGTTATACTATATATAAGTTCTAAATAGTTCCTTTATTTTATTACTAATTACTAGTTAGGTATTAGTAAGCGCTTAGTAGTTATTAGTAAGTATTTAGTAATTACTACTAAGCGTTTAGTGATCTATATTACTTACTTAGTCTTATCTTATTATTATATAACTTATACTATAGTTCTTCTATTTCTAAGTAAGCTTTTATTATTCTTATAATTTTATAGTATAAATATTCTATCTTAGCTACCTAACGCCTAAGTAGGTTGTTTAGCTGTTATCCTTATTTATAGGTTATAACATTAGGTCCCCTCTCTAAAGGTCTTATCCTTAAGACTTAATATAAGTAGGTTATTAGTCTTAGGTTAGGGATCTATTAATTATGCTTCTTAATTTACTTATAATGCTAATATTATATTAGTTTATATTACTAATAATCTTATGATTTCTATGCTTTATTATTACTACTATTCTCTTAATATTGCTAAGAATAGTTTTAAAGTTATACTTTATTATTACTATTGCTCTAGAGGTTTACGTTATAAGATGCTACTTAGTTTACTAGTCTATAGGGAGTATATCGTTATAAAGGGCACTTACTATTCTTATGATACTTCTAATAATACGATTTACTAATATAGGTTCTTTTATATATTTCCTTATTCTTACTAATTAGTTATAGTAGAGCGTTTAATAATAAAGTCTTATCGTCTAGATAATAAGGAGGAGGAAACTAAGGAGTTATTTTAAAAAAGAATAGAGGCGCTTTAGAAAGTATAAGCTAAAGTGAATAAAGCTCTTACTAAGTTAGATTATATTTATAAAGTAAAGCAGATAGTTTTTAAAAAAGGTTATAAAGAGATTTTAGTTATTATAGAAGAAGATAGAGTATTAGAGGATCTTCTAGCTAAGTTTTCTCTAGTTTTAGAGGCGTAGTTAATAGGTACTTTAGGGGTATTAGATTTAGATACTATTCTTAACTAGAATCCTAGTACTCTAAATTTCTTATTAGGGGAGTTTTAGTTATACTTAAGTATTCTTAGGTGAATAAATAGTTTCCTTTATTATAGTCTATCTACCTCTATTAGTAGTCTAATATGTTTATATAGGTATCTAATATATAAGTAGCTAGTAATATTTATTAAGGGTAAAGCTATAGTTACTACTAGCGTTATTTCCTATTTTTAGTAATATTACTAATAAGTTATAAGTTTATTTTTTATATTAGTGATATTTTTAGCTAGTTCTTATATGTTATTTTTATAACTATATCCTTTCTACTTAATAAGGTACTAATATCTTTCTAGTTCTTTAAGGTAGTTAATAATTTATTTAACTTTATACTTTAGTTTATTATCTTCTATAATAATAAAGTTATTTATTTAAGATCCTTATAGTACTAATTTAAGTAGCAAGATATAAAATACTAGGTAATATTTTATAGTTTCTAGGAGTTTAAGTTTATAGTTAACTAGTGAAATAACTTATAAGATTCTAAAAGGTTTAAGTTTTTTATAGTTAAGTTTGTCGTTTAGTCGTTTTATTTTAATGTTTTACTATATAAAGTAGGCGCTATCTCCCTCTTTTAAGGTTAGTCCCTCAATCCTTTATTTATTACTAAATTTAGTTATTCTTTATTATATAAATTTAAGTTCTTTATATATACTATCTTAAATATCCTTAATTTATTATATTAAAGCGATAGCTTTAACTACATCTAAGCTTAGTTAAGGTCCTCTATATATAGTTAGTTTAAATCTATAGTTAAGATAGAAGGGGGATTCCTTAATACTTTCTCCTATTACGCTATTATAGGCGAATTAGGCTATTAGTAGTAATACTACCTAGTTATTTTAATTATAATTAATATATATATAGAGGTAGGTTTTAAAGATTTAATTAATTTGTTCTATTTATCTATCTATCTATAAGTAGAATACAGTAGATATAGATTATTTAATACTAAGTTATAATATAATTAACTTCTAGAAGTTAGAGGTAAAGATCTTATCTCTATCTAATATAATTTCCCTAGGTATTCTATAGTTAGTAATAATATACTTAAGGAATATATATATATATATTCTTTAGCGTTACTTACTTCTTTATATAGGATAAAGTCAGTATACTTTATAAGTTAGTCTATAATAATAAGAATATTATTATAGTATACTCTTATAAGGGGTTCTTATAACTTTAGTAATTTAATAATAAAGTTAAGTAATATAGACTACTAAGCAGTTTATAGTATAAGTAAGGGTTATAATATACTATAAAGTTAATATTAAGTAGGTTTACTTTTAAGGTAGACCTTATAATCCTTAATTACTTTTACTATATATTCTCTAGTAACCTTTTCTCTATATTATTATTATAGTTATTTCTAGGTTTTTATAATTTCTTAATAACTATATATAAAGCGAGTATAAAACTCTATAATTACTTTATTATCTAGTTTACTAGTTAGGCTAGCGCTAGGTTATCTAGCTATCATTAAGAGTTTAGTTATTAGTATTAGGTCTCTATTATTATTTCTTTTAAGAATCACCTAGGTTTCTTTAGGTACTAAGGTATTATAGTTTAGTTATTAGCTAAAAGTATTAGCTCTACTATTTTCTAATCCTTTTTAATAAATAATTTAGAAATTAAACTCTAATAGGAATTTAGACTATCTAATTTATTATTTATTTAATATTTTTAAAGTTATAAAGTATAAAAGGTTCTTATAGTTTAAGTATATAAGTACTTAAGTTTGTAGTTATGACGCAGCCCCCCTGCAAAAAGACTACGGCAAAATTCACCCCATACGCAGGCATAATTCTAGAAATACTATATAGGCACTTTAACCTATGCCCTCTACTAATTAAGGAAAACAGTATAGAAACCCTATACGTTCCTGCTAGCAGGCAAACCCTCTGAACATCATAAAGTCGAACGCGCGCCCTGGCTGAATAGACTAGCGGAACAGCAACGGCGCCGGCCGCGCGGCGCGGGGCCGGCGGCGCCGCACGTAGCGGGGCTGATCATATCGGGGCTAAACGGGTCACTGAGGCTCTCATGGCCTGGCAACGCCACCAAATGGAGATGACTCCTCAACTAAAGAGGTCGTCGTAAGAGGTTCTTACAGCTAGAAGCATAAAAAGCTCTGGCGCAGGGCCTCATGCCCTTCCCTCTTCCTCCTCCTCACCCTCAAACCTATGTTAACAACCTGTCCTCATCTGAGAAGGACTGTGAACTGAGGAGCATCACACGAAGCACAGGGCATACCTACAACCCACAACAAATCCTAAAGCATCTTCACAATGTCCGCACCACGCAAGGAATACAAGAACACTAACCCCACGCCAGGCACGCCCTTCTTCGAGAAGACGGCCAAAGATATCGCCACGCAGAACAACATCTATACGCTAAACGAAGCCCTCAACTTCAGCGAGCATTCTAACTCCAATCAGGAGCGCTTTATCGCAGTAGTATTAGACAGAGCCCTTAAGAATACCTCTAAAAGGGACCCTCTCTACGCTGCGATCGAGGTGATAAACACCCCTAACGGCCTCAGGGCAGAGGCTGCGCGCGTCTCTGGCCATCCTGAGGAGTGGCCCTTCTTCGCGCAAACCCTCCGCAATGCTAAGGCAGACGCAGCCCAGGCCCAGGCACAAGCCCAGTAGGGGAACATCAGTGAGTGCGCCTTGCGCCGACTGACAGAGAGAGCGTTGCTGACGACGGCACAGCTGCAAAGGCGTCAGCCGACCCGATCGAACAAGAAGACTGATGGCGGACGGCGAAGCAGTGATGGAGACGGTGTTGGCGGCGCGGGTGATGCGCGAGAGAGAGGATAGGTCGACAGTTCAGTAGTCAGTAATTGAGTAATTAAGTAATCACAAACCACATCGTTGCCGAAGTGAAGTTGAAGATCGTGAAGTTGTCTGGTGGATCACGTGACCGAAGGCTATGTGTATTGTCAGGAGGCGCGGAGTTAGGAGGTCTGTCGCTCTAAGCAGGTAAAAATCACAGTGAACGGCCAGAGGCCGTATATAAGTACTTTATAGATAGTTCCTAAGAGTTTAGGTCTCTATTCCTTAAAAACTTTAATAATTACTATAAGTTCTTTATTATAGATCTAATAGTTTAGCTTAGGTCTATAGAGCTTATAAGAGAAGAAAGCGTAAAGATATAGTTATCCTTCTATATTTTATTATAATAGTTATACTCTAAAAGTATAGTTTGAGGAATCTAATTCTACTTTAAATTATTTAGTAGGATCTAATATTATTAAAACTAGTTTACTACTAATAAGGTCCTTAATTTTCTAAAAAGCTATTTACTAAGGTTCTTCCTATATAAATAAGGTATCTTTATAGCTAAGGTTAGTAAAAGCTATATTAATCTTACTATAGTTCTTAATAAATTTTTAGTAGAAGTTAATAAAACCTAGGAATCTTTAGACTTCTTTAAAGTTCTTAGGTTCTAGCTATTTCTTAATAGCTTTAACTTTATTTTCTAATATTTAAACTTTTCTAAGGGTAATAGTAAATCTAAAGTATTTAACTTTTTATATATAGAATTTGCTTTTCTTAGGTTTAACTAGAAGCTTAGTTTCTTAAAGAACTTATAGGATATAGTATATATCTTTCCTATATTTTTCAAACGTAGGCGAGAAAATAAAGATATTATCTAGATAGACTACTATATAAATATTAATATACTTACGTAGGACTTAGTTAATTATATTCTAAAAAGTTATAAAGGTATTAGTAAGACTAAAAGGTATAATAAAGTATTTAAAATATCCTTTTTATATCTAAAAAGTAGTCTTCTATTCTTCGCTTTATTTTATTCTAATTAAGTTATAGGCTCCTTTAAGGTTAAGAGCTATAAACTAGTTAGCTCTATAGAGAAGTTATTTTATTTTATTAATAAGTAGTAATAGATAGTAATTCTTAATTATCATTTTATTAAGTATATAGTAGTTAATATATAGTTATAGTTTTCTATTTTTCTTTAGTATAAATAGAATTAAGTTTTCTACTAGTAATATTAAAGGTCTAATATAACTTTTCTTAAGGTTTTTATTAAGGTACTTATCTAAAGCTTCTATTTTAATTTAGTTAAGTCTATAGATCTTATTAAAGTATAGTTCTTTTCCTTCTTTAAGAGGAATCTTATAGTTAAAGCTAGTATATTTAGGCAGTTTAGTTTCTAGTTTAGTTATAAAGAGTTTCTTATAAACTTAATATTCTTCTAAGATAGATAGAAGTAGATTATTCTTTTATTCTAGATCTATTATTTTTAAAGGTTATAATATAGCTTCTTTTACCTTAAAGTAATAGAAGTATTATTTTACTATTCCTAACTATATTAACTTATTTAAAGCTTAATTCTAATAGGGCTACTTAAGGACTAAATTGTTATAGTTCTAATAGAGTTAGCTATTACTCTAATCTATCTATAAGTTATTTATTTATAGCTAGGGTAATCTTAGCACTATATTATATATTCCTATATTAGTAATATTAAATTAGATTCTTTCTTTCTAATCTAAGTAACTTATTTTAAGGGGTATAGTCTTATTATAAATAGTACCTCCTTTATACTTAAATTCTTCTCCTTCTACTATATATAAAGGGTATAGTTATTCTTTTCCTCCCTATTATACTTCTAGCTTATTAATAGCTTAAAAGGTAATAAAATTTACTTTAGCTCTATTATTAATTAGTATAAGTATTATTTATTTGTTAATAGTAACTTTAAGTTCTAAATTATTCTTATATCTTTATAATATTTAGTAAATAGATCTTTTCTTAGTTACTTATTATAATCTATTATTAGTAGGTAAATCTAGTTTTTTAACTACTTTAATTATCTAAGGTAGGTAATCTGCTTTCTTTCTTATTATACCTTTAAGAAACTATTCTTATAGATTCTAACCTATAGAGGTTTAGGTCTATTCTTTATAATTCTCTAGGCGTATACCTTTTCCTAGTAGTAAATTTAGTATTTATCTTATTAATATTTATTCTACTTTATATTATTATTATGCTAGTATCTTATAGGAAACTAAAGGCTAGGTCTAAAGACTATAAGGTTATCTTTAAATAGTATTATAATCTATTTAATTATAGTAGATATTAAGTAAATCTTATAGATAGGCTTATTATTATATCTTCTAAGGTAGAACTAATAATTATACTATTCTCTTATATATTCTTTATATTTATTATAGAAGTATTAAGGCTAGAAGAAGGTTTAATGAAGTTAGTAGTTATTTCTTAGCGTAAGATGATCTTCTATATATAGCTAAGAAGTATAGTCTCTATCTTATTAGTTTACTAAGGTACTATAAAAGTAGCGTTACTACTTATCTTAGAGTATATTAATTTCTTAGTACTTTAGAAGCTACTTAATTCTATTTTCTTAGTTATTAAGGTTTTCTTTAGAACTAGAGTTATCTATACTAAAGGTAAACCTATAAGTAATTTCTTTCTAAGTATACTATTAAGTAATATTATAAAGTTTATTTAAGTTATAAGGTAAACTTTTACTTTCTCTAAAAGTCTAGTTACTAGTTATATTAAGGAGTTATTACTTTATTAGGGGATTATATTAGTACTTTAATTCTTCTTTAGATTCTTCTTTAACTTATTCGTTAAGTTCTTAGTTGATTTATTCAATCTTAGTAGGGTTTCTATATATATATCTACGTCGTTTTATATATAAGAGTATAGCTCTTAGTTGTTATTCTTATAGGGGGTTATGAGGTTCTTTTTAGATTTTTTCTAGGTATAGACTTTTAGCTTTTTAGAGGCGTATAAGCTTTAGTTTATTATTATCCTCTAGTTCTTAGTTTTATATAGTAGAAGAGGTACTAATAGGTTTAAACTACTATACCTATAGCATTTCGTTAAGCTATTTAGTTAGTTTTCTTATAATTTTACTATTACTAGTATATATTATTACTAAGGTTCTAGGATAAGGGTCTAAGGTAGTTATGTTATATCTAGTTCGTCTTAGATTGCTATCCTTTAGGTAGTATCTTAATATTTCTTTATCTTTAAGATAAATTTAATAGTTATTATTATAGTATTTAGTCTATAATTATAATATATATAGTGCTTTTATAATTATATTAACTTATTAGGGTTACTTAGCTATTAGTTTCTAGGGAAGCTTCTTAAGCTACTTATAGTCCTTAGTAATATATCCTTATTTATTGTAGTTATAGTACTTAAGGTTCTAAAGTTTCTTATTATTAAGTTTAGTTATTATACTAAGATCTATAGGTCTACTATATTACCTATAAGTAGTGCTTTATTATATATTACTCTAATTATTATAAGGTCTATTATTGTTCTACTAGTAGTTAAACTTCTATTGAGGTTACTATTAGTACTTATATCTAAAGTTTAGTCCTTATTGTTTTTCGCCCTTTTCTTTATAATATTTGAAAAGTTAATTATTAATCTTAATAATAAGGTTAGTATACTAAAGGAAGTCTTTAGGGTAGTTAATCTTAATAATCTTATCCTTAACTTTATCCTTAAGTCTTTAGTAGAATATAAAGATCTTAGTTTCTTTAGTAAGGTTAAGTTAGACGTTAAGTTATCTAAATATAGTAGTATATTCTTTAGTAGACTTAGTCTATCTAAGCTAGGCTAGTTTATATTTAGCCTATTACTTTTCGTTAAGGTCCTAGAAGAGAGAGCGTAAGGTATCTTTAAATCCTTAGAAGTTGTTATAGATATTATAAGTCTTAGTAAAGTACTTATTTAGTATTTTATACTTAAGGAATTCTTCTTAAATAGGTTTAAACTATTTAAGGGTTCTTTTATAAAGGTAGGTAGCTATATAAACTACTTTCTTAGTCTAGCTAGTAAAGTCTCTATAGTGAAAGTTTTAGTAGTTCTTAACTTAGATTAAGAATAACTTAAGTTATTTAGAGGTACTATTATAAGTAATAGAGATACTAAGTTTAAGCTTTTATTACTTTCTAATAAGGGTAGTAATAATATTAGTAGTAGTTTAAAAGGTATTAAGTTTTTTTTAAAGTTCTTAAACCTTCTTAAGGTTAGTATCTCCTCTAATATCTTTTTCTAGTTTCTTATAAGCTTATTTAGTATTCTAAAGTTATTGATTAAGGCTATTTATAGCTTACTTGTTTTTATTAATAAAGGTTTATATCTCTTTAGATTTAGTATCTTATTTCTAGATAATATATTAGAGTTTTTTATATCCTTCTTTAGTAAAGGAACCTTCTCTATTAAAGTTATATTTAAGGTTTAATATATTATAAACTTTAACGCTAGTAAGTTCCTACGCTAAGCTCTAAAGCTAGTTATATAAGGAAGATGAGGATCTTAAGGTAGGGGACTTAGCTAAAGTATAAGAAGATATACTTATTATTTTACTATTAGTAAGTATTAATAGTTAACTTACTAAATAAGAGTAATTAAAGTGTTATAGTTAGCCTTCTAATAGTAAGGTCTACTAATAGAAACTAGAGATTAATATATAATAATAATATACTAAGGTTATAGTTTAAGTTATAAGTTATTAGCTTATAGTAGATTAATCTTTAGAAGCTAAAGTAATTAGTCTTAGACTTAATAAGTAATTTATAATAAAAGTAAGCTAAAAGTATCTTAAAGATAAATACTAAGAAGTTAATTACTAAAGAGCTATAGAAGTCTAACTATAAGCTAAGTTTAAAGTTATACTATATATAAGTTCTAAATAATTCCCTTATTTTACTACTAATTACTAGTTAGGTACTAATAAGCGCTTAGTAGTTATTAATAAGCGCTTAATAATTACTGCTAAGTACTTAGTAATCCACATTACTTACTTAGTCTTATCTTATTATTACGTAACTTATACTATAGTTCTTCTATTTCTAAGTAAGCTCCTGTTATTCCTATAATCCTGTAGTATAAATGTCCTATCTTAGCCGCCTAACGCCTAAGTAGGTCGTTTAGCTATTATCCTTGTTTACAGGTCGTAATAATAACTATTAAGGACAGTATGTTGAGGGCGCCAGGGAGCTGCAAAGAATTTATAGTTGTTAGAGGGAGTGCTTTGTCATGTTGCACGACAATACTTCACAACCGATCATCGAAACTACAATCAACTTGCAATTGTATGACGACAGTATAGGCATCTGCCCAGTTTTCTCCTGCTTCTGGGGTGGCTGACCTGTCTCATTAGCTCTGGACGAAGCCATGCATAGCCGAGCACGACCCAATTGGTTCACTTACAGCAGACACTGCTGGCATCCGGTGGGATAAGAACAACTAAATCCAACGGATTAAGTGGGAAAATGGATGAATAATCCCCATCCACGGAAGATGAATTCCACATAGCGGCCCGCGTACTACCATTCGATTGAGGTCCCCACCGTTACCCTGCAAGTCATTAATCATCCTGCACTGTTGCCCTCAATATGGGCAATTATCAGGAGATAAACCAATTGCATGAAACTATATTCACCTCTTCCGGTGAATGCAAGGCAATTCATGCCTTCTAGAACTTCCATCCGAAGCTTGTCCAGCTCATCTGGATCTAGTGTGTGCCAATTGCGCATTGCAAAGCCTAGAGGTCGCAACTAAACAGGTTCCTTGCGCATGACACTGGTAATATTCAGCTCCTCAGCCAGATAACTCATCACATGTTGACGATTGACCCTTGCCGGTTTTCTTTTCTTAATCCTGCCCAGAGATCTGTCTTTACCGATCCTACTCTTGTCTGAGCAGGCAACATTGGAAAAGTATTGGGCCGATGATGGGCTTGCAAGCTACTGCTGGAAAACCAAGGTAGACATGAAGGCTCAAGAGTCTTTGAATACATCGTTAAGTCGTAAATGTACCACGTAGCCACAGTGTGGTATTTTAGTCTAGGGAAGGTAGTATGCTGTTCTGTGTAGTCGAATGTTCAGAGCGGAGGTTGCTCTCTTCCGTCGAACGCCCGGAAAGTGGGGGGAGGTTTCAGGCGCAATGTCGGGGTTCACGTCGAATGTAAGCTTTACACTCCGAGAGCGAAACCGAGATTAATAGCCGTGCATTGCTGCATTATTGGTTAGTGGAAGTGTAAAGAACATAGATTGAGTGACAGTTGGGTTCATGAAGCTTAGTGTCCACACATCCGGCTGTAGCCAAGATTGGCTGTTGTAGGCGGCCCCGCGCGGAGCTGATTGCGGCAACATCAACGGCTGATACCGAGATTGCGTGCTGGCCATCTGTACTGGGACTAGAAAACTTTAGCATAAGAACGAAATGTTAACTCTGGGCTGAGAATGACCACCCTCAGATATACGCCCCAATTCAAAAGTATCATGGCTTCTGTAGGCACAGGCATTATCAATTTCGAAGGTATGCAACAGCTTAATTGCTAGCAGAAACTTTGGTGTTTAGATTATCTCAGACATCTTTCTTCCCTTCTAACTTTTCTTCTTTGTAGTTTGCTACCTAGAGGCGCACCTTATTAACTACTATATAACTCTAATAGGGAAATATATAGAGGGTTATAATATAACCTCTATAGCTAACTTATAAAGTATATAAAAGGGATTTTTAAGTTATTTAGTTAAGTTAGTAGAAGTAACCCCCTATTATACTATAGCTTAAATTTAAAACCTTCTAAGATAAATTTTATATATACCTCTTACTTAATTAATATAACCTTTATTACTAATAATATTAAATATCTAAAAAAGATTAGTTTACTATATATTTAATAATAGTTTAGTTATATCTTTATAGCTAAGAATAATAATATAGTATTTTTATACTTCTTTATAATATATATTAAGTTCTTAAAAGACTTTTAGAACTAAGTTCTCTATTAAGTTAAATAGAGATTTAAAAAGATCACTTAGAATTTAAAAAATAAAAATAATATAAAAGAGATTAATAAAATATTTAATAAGAAATATAGCGAATAGCTCTAAGAACTAATTACTATTATTACTTTTATTTAAGTTATAATATAGTAGTTAAAGAGACTAACCTAAGTTAAGGTAGAGGAAAAAAAGGTCCTTATATTCCCTTTAGTTATATAAAAATTCATAAAAGAATTCTTCACAAAATGATCTTAGATATTATGCTTATGCATGTGAACAGACTACCTTAGTGTTACGACCTGTAAACAAGGATAACAGCTGAACAACCTACTTAAGCGTCAGGCGGCTAGGATAGGATATTTATACTATAGGATCATAGGAATAGTAGGGACTTACTTAGTACAGAAGAACTATAGTATAAGTTACGTGATAATAAGATAAGGAAACAATTAGTAGAGCATAAGAAAGGACGCTTAGTAATTAGTTAGCCTAGCTAACTAATCGTAATCACTTATATATATAGGTGATCACTTAGAAGTAGATAAAGACTACTATTTAAGACTTATATATAAAGTAACCTTAAGCTTAGCTTATAGTTATACTTCTATAGTTCTTTAGTAATTAACTTAGTATTTATCCTTAGGATACTCTCAGCTTACCTTTACTATAAATTACTTATTAAGTTTAAGACTAATTACCTTAGCCTCTAAAAGACTTAATCTACTATTAGCTATAACCTACAACTTAGACTATAACTTTAGTATACTATTACTATATATTAATCCCTAACTTCTATTAGCAAACCCTACTATTAGATAGCTAACTATAATACTTTAATTACTCCTATTTAGTAAGTTAACTATTAAAGCTTACTAATAGTATAGATAAGAATGTCTTTATACGCCTCTACTAAGTTACTTACTCTAGGAAGCTCCTCTTCCTCATAATAGCCTGCTAAAAGCCTAGCTAAGGAACTTAAGGGAGCTCTAATAGCAGTAGACTTAAATAATGAAGTTACCCTCAAAAAGGAAACCTATAATAGACTTTAAGCTTAAGTTAAGAAAGGAGATGATGATATCACTAAAGTATAGACTATATATAACGAAACCACTAATAAGCTCTAAGGCTTTAAGCAGATAATCTAGGAACTTAGTAATAGACCTTAAAGACTTATAGACCTTAAAAACAGCATCGCTTGCTTAGGAGGATAAGGTAATAATCCTCTTATATAGGAACTTTAAAACGAGGTTAATACCCTTTAGGCTGCTACTAACATTATTACCACCCCTATAGGAGGAAGATAGAAACTTAAACTTAGTAGCCCTATCACCTATAACAGCACCTAAGGATAACTTAAGTTATTCCTAATCTAGATCTAGACCTATCAGAATTTTCACTATAGCAACTTTACTAATTAGATAGAGAAGGTTATCTACATAGCTACTTACCTTTATAGATAAGCCCTTAAGTAGTTTGAACCTATCTAGGAAGAATTCCTTAAGTGCAAAACGCTAGATAAATGCTCTATAGAGATATGCGATATCTATAGTAGCTTCTAAGGATTTAAAGACGCCTTCTGCTCGCTCTTCTAGGATCTAGATAAAAAACGCTAAACTAAACGTAACCTCGCACAGCTATAATAGACTAAGTTGGTTAAAAAGTATGCTGCTACCTTCAGGCAACTTAGCGTCTAACTAAACCTTACTAAAGAGACTAAGATCTTTATATTCTATTAAAGACTTAAGGATAACGTTAAGGATAAGATTATTAAGCTAGATAAACCTAAAGACTTCCTTTAGTATGCTAGTATAGCTATTAAAATTGATAATTAACTCTTCGAACGACGTAAGGAAAAAGGTGAACGACGATAGGGAGCTAACTCTAGACGTAAATACTAGTAGCAACTACAGCATAAGTTTAATAACTAACGAAGCGATAATAGACCTTGTAATAACTAGAATAACACCTGCTAAAGTACTACTTATAGATAACATAGTAGACCTATAGACCTCAGCATGATGACTAAACTTAACGATAAAAAGCCTTAGAACCCTAAGTGTTATAACTGCAATAGATAAGGATATATCGCTAGAGATTATAAACAGCCTAAGAAGCTTCCCTAGAAGCTAGTAGCTAAAAGACCTTAATAAGTTAATATAATTACAAAAGCCTTACATGCAGCCTAGTTATAGACTAGATGCTATAACGATAATTGCTAAATCTACCTTAACGACAAAGAAAACTTAGGATATTATCCTAAGCCTAAAACCTTAGCTATAATGCATCAAAGCAACAGCAAGATTGCTAGAAAACTAGCTAAACTACTTAACAAGATGTTATAGGTCTAACGACTAGAACTAGTTATAGCATACTTAACCTGCTAATAACTTCACCATAAGGAACGATAAATCTAAAGAGAAATAGAAGAAATCTAGCAAGAAGACGCCTAATAGGTGCGACTACGCCTATAAGAGGAATTAGAGGAAGAACCTAAATACTAATATAACCCCCTAACTGAATAATAACTCCTCAGTATAACTAGCAACTAGACTTTTAGAGAAGGCAAAAGCTTACCCTACAACTTAGATAAACCTTATGATGTTACTTAACAATATGCTTAAGTAGAAATCACCTATAGGCTTACTCCTAGCGTAGATAACTCTAGCTCTAAAGAAGAATCTAATAACTAGGAAGATAACACTAAGCAACTCCTAAAGTACTAAGAAATTAATATGCTATAAGATAAATAATAGCGCTACTTTTATAGCACCTCAGCAGACTAATAAGACTGAAACTATACCCCTCAGCTATATATAGAAGACCACCCTACGCTAAGAAGCAACTACTAACTTCATCAAACCCTATTCTAGCCTCAGTATTTCTATAATAAGTATAAGGAATATATAGGAGATAAGCATAACTACTAATTCTACCCTAGAAGACTTAACGATAAACCTATTAGGCATATCTATACTATGCATATCATAATCAGATAGACAATAACAACTTTCAATAGGAAGATTGCTACCTTCTAACTAAGCCCTCAGTTCCCTATAAGATGCTAACATAACAATAACATAAAGTAGGACGAATGCTAACAGGATGAATGCTAAGTATACTACTAAGAAAAGGCATACGCCTAGAGAATCGCAAGAAACAGACTAAGACTACCTTAGGTTAGGATCTATAAGAACAGCCTTATTAAGGTAGTATAGGAAGGAAAACAAATCACCTACTTAGGACTACTAGAGTAGTTAAAAAACTAAACTTACCTACTAACGATAGATCATAACAAGCAATAAGGGAAAGATCTATCTACTAGATATCATAAAGATATAAGAACAATATAGAACTTAAAGTTACTATTAACAATAAAACAACACTTATACTAATCAACAGTAGAGCTAAAGTAAACTTTATTACCCCCTAAGCTATTAATAGGCTAGAAGTATAATAGGGAGGAAAAGAATAACTATACCCCCTACACATAGCAGAAAGAGAAGAATTTAAGTATAAAGGAGGTACTATCTATAATAAGACTACGCCCCTTAAGATAAGTTACCTAGATTAGAAGGAAAGAATCTAATTTAATATTACTAATATAGGAATATATAATATAGTGCTAGGATTACCCTAGCTATAAATAAGCAACCTATAGATAGATTAGAGCAAAAGCTAACTCTATTAGGACTATAATAACTTAGTCCTTAAGCAGCCCTATTAGAACTAGGCTTTAAATAAGTTAGTAACATAAGAAATAGCAAAACGATATATCTACTACCTTAAGGTAAAGGAAGCTGTATTACGACTAATAATAACGAAGGATCTTAAACTAAGAGACCTACTTCTATCTATCCTAGAAGAATATAAAGTTTATAAGAAACTTTTTGTAACTAAGTTAGAAACCAAACTACTTAGATATATAAACTTTAACCATAAAATCCCTCTTAAAGAAGGAAAAGAACTACGCTTTAATAAAATCTATAGCCTCAACCTAACTAAGATAGAGGTATTAGATAAGTACCTTAATAAAAACCTCAAGAAGGGTTATATTAGACCTTTAATATCACTAATAGGAAGTCTAATCTTATTTATACTAAAGAAGAATAGAAAACTATAACTATATATTAACTATTATATGCTTAATAAAATAACAATTAAG
Organism: Colletotrichum sp. SAR11_59; assembly: GCA_025328345.1. Taxonomy (NCBI): domain Eukaryota; kingdom Fungi; phylum Ascomycota; class Sordariomycetes; order Glomerellales; family Glomerellaceae; genus Colletotrichum; species Colletotrichum sp. SAR11_59. The sequence goes on from JAKMXC010000087.1 coordinate 63,198, forward strand.
AACTACTACTTACTACTACTTATCAATAAGATAAAAAGACTCCTCTATAGAGCTAACTAGTTTATAGCCTTTAACTTCAAAGGTGCCTATAACTTAATCAGAATGAAGCAAAGAGAAGAATAGAAGACTGCTTTTAGAACATATAAAGGACATTTTGAGTACCTCATTATACCCTTCAGTCTCACTAATACTCCTATAACATTCTAGAACATAATCAACTTAGTCCTATGCAAATATGTCGACATTTATATAGTTATTTATCTAGACAACATCCTCATATTCTCACTAACCCTCAAAAAGCATAAAAAAGATATTTACTATATCTTATAGGCCCTTTAGGAAGCTAAACTCCTAGTTAAACCTAAGAAAAGCAAATTCTACACATAGAAAGTTGAATACTTTAGATTTACTATTACTCCTAGAGAAGTCTAAATATTAGAAAATAAAGTTAAAGCTATTAAAGAATAGCTAGTACCTAAGAACCTTAAGGAAGTCTAAGGATTCCTAGGTTTTATTAATTTTTACTAAAAATTCATTAAGAACTATAGTAAAATTAATATAGCTCTTACTAACCTCAGCTATAAAGATACCTTATTTATATAGGAAGAACCCTAATAAATAGCTTTTTAGAAAATTAAGGACCTTATTAGCAGCAAACTAATACTAATAATATTAGACCCTACTAAACAATTTAAAGTAGAACTAAACTCCTCAGATTACGCCCTCAGAGTATAACTTTCACAATAAGACTTAGAAGGATAGTTACACCTATACGCCTTCTTCTTACGCAAGCTCTATAAACCTAAGCTGAACTATTAAATCTATAATAAAGAACTTATAGCAATAATTAAAGCTTTTAAGGAATAGAGACCTAAACTCTTAGGAACAATTCATAAAGTACTTATATACTCAGACCATAAGAATCTCTCACACTTCACAACCTCAAAAGTATTAAATAAACGATAAGTTAGATAGTTAGAGTTCCTCTCTAAATTTAACTTTAAGATCATCTATCGCAAAGGATTAGATAATAGTAAAGCTAACGCTCTTAGCTAACAACTAGACTATAACGTCCTAATACCTAAAGAAACCTAAGTAATTCTCAAAAAAAATAATAATAGAGACCTAGTACTAGTAGCTAAACTCTTAATAATAGCTAAACGATCTAGCATAAGCCTACTTAGCAAACTAGACGATAAAGTAATTATAGAGTTTCACGCTCACCCTACATATAGTTACTAAGGAATTATAAAAACCTAGAAATAACTATAACAACAATATAGAGAAAAGGTTACTAGAGAATATATAGTAAAAGCGATTAAGGATTATGAGGTTTACCTTAAAAGTAAAACTGCTTAATATTAACCTTATAGTATACTATAACCTTTACCTATACTATAAACCGCCTAGCAATCTATATCACTTAACTTCATCATCAAATTACTAAAGTTATAAGAACCCCTTATAGGAGTATACTATAATAGCATTCTCATCATTATAGACCAACTCATAAAGTATGCCTACTTCATCCTATATAAGGAAGCAAGCAACGCTGAAGAATGCGTATATATATTCCTTAAATATATTATCGCTAACCACAGAATACCTAAGGAAATTATATCAGATAGAGATAAGATCTTCACCTCTAACTTCTAAAAGTTAATTATATCACAACTTAGCATCAAGTAATCTATATCTACTACATTCCACCTATAGATAGATAGACAAATAGAACAAGTTAATTAAATCCTCAAAACATACCTCTACGTATACGTTAACTACAACTAGGATAACTAGGTAGTACTACTACTAATAGCCCAGTTTACCTATAATAGCGCAACAGGAGAAAGCACTAAGGAATCCCCCTTCTATCTTAACTATAGATTTAAACTAACTATATATAAGGAACCCTAAGTAGGACCTTAAGCAGTTAAAGCAGTAGCCTTAGTGCGATAAATCTAAGATATCTAAAATAGTGCATATAAAGAACTTAAATTCATATAATAGAGAATAATAAAATTTAGCAATAAGCAAAGGATTAAAGGACTAACCTTAAAAGAGGGAGATAGCGCCTACTTTATATAGCGAAATATTAAAACAAAACAACTAAGCGACAAACTTAATTATAAAAAACTTAAACCTTTTAAGATCTCACGAGTAATCTCACTAGTTAATTACAAACTTAAACTCTTAGAAACTATAAAGTGTCACCTAATATTCCACGTATTACTCCTCAAACTAGCACTATAAAGATCATAGACTAATAACATTATTATTATAGAAGATAATAAACTAGAATATAAAGTTAAATAAATTATTAACTACCTTAAGGAGTTAAAATGTTACTAGTACCTCATCAAGTAGAAAGGATATAGATATAAAGATAATACCTAGGAACCTATAAAAAACCTTACTAATGCAACTAATAAACTTACTGTTTATTAGTAATAACACTAAGAATAGGAAGTAACACTTATGCTAGATAAATAAGTTTGCACCCTAAACACCTCTAGCTACTAATATATCTAATATCTATATAGATATGTTAGACTACTAATAGAAGCAGATAGACTACAATAAGGAAAACTATTAGTTTAGTTAGGAACATTAAAACGCAACTAAGACTCCCCTAATAAAAAGTTTAGAGTATTAGGATTCTAATTAAGGATTAAATCTAGATCTATCGCACTAAAACTACCTATAGACTAAACCTCTAACATAGGAGATACTACTACCTCCTCCTTAGTAACCTCCTAACCTTTCTAAAACACTATTCTCTTCTGCTTACGCAAGCGATCTAACCGCGCTATGGATTCATCCAACTCAGCTTGCGCGGCACGTAGAGCAGTAGCCTTCTTTCTTAACACCTCCTCTTCAGCTACCTTAGCATCCTCTAAACGAGCAGCCTTATTAAGTAAACAATTAACTATAATAAGATTAGCAAAAAACATAGTAATTACGTAAATCTAGTAGACCTATAAGCATAAATAGCGTCAGCTGCCGCATTATACGATTAACCTAGTTAAGTATACTTACTACAAACTTCACTACTAAGAAGAAGCTTATAACGCTTCCCTAAAGAATAATAATAAGAATAAGGTATATTAATAATAAAACTAAACTTAGCAATATATAGCGTATAATTACAATAACAAAGAGTAGAGGTAATACTTAATTTCGATTTTTAAATATAACCTAATATAGTGTTAGTATTATAAGTAAATTAAGAAGCATAACTAATAGATCCCTAACCTAAGACTAACAACCTACTTATGCTAGGTCTTAAGGATAAGACCTTTAGAGAGGGGACCTAATATTACAACCTATAAATAAGGATAATAGCTAAACGACCTACTTAGGCGTTAGGCAGCTAGGATAGGATATTTATACTATAGGATCATAGGAATAGTAGGGATTCACTTAGTATAGAAGAACTATAGTATAAGTTACGTAATAATAAAATAAGGAAACAATTAGTAGAGTATAAGAAAGGACGTTTAGTGATTAGTTAGCTTAGCTAACTAATTGCGATCACCTATATATATAGGTGATCACCTAGAAGTAGATAAAGACTACTATTTAAGACTTATATATAGAGTGACCTTAAGCCTAGCTTATAGTTATACTTCTATAGCTCTTTAGCAATTAACTTAGTATTCATCCTCAGGATACTCTTAGCTTACCTTCACTGCGAATTACTTATTAAATCTAAGACTAATTACCTTAGCCTCTAAAAGACCTAATCTACTATCAGCTACAACCTACAACCTAGACTACAACCCTAGTATACTATTACTACGTATTAATCTCTAACTTCTGTTAGTAGACCCTACTGTCAGATAGCTGACCGTAACACTTAGTGTTTCAGCAGCTCTTTTCGAATGGGCAGAAAGCTATGATACTAAAGATTGGGACCGTCTGCGAAAATGCGTTACTCCTGAGTTGCGAGTAAGCTTCCCGCTCTGCTCGACTGACTCAGAGCAAATCCATTACATTTATAATATTGCACTCAGGGGCCAAAGTGAAAGGCACTAATAGACCGCCTTTAAAACAGATAGATTATCGAGACGTGTTAGGAAAGCTGTGGGAATCTATGGCGGCCGCAGACTATGTTGCCATGATTTCTAGCCCGGCGGTCCTAGGAAACCCGCTTTTGAGGACGCAACACTTTGTCGGTGCCACAAAGTGGGAAAGAATCTCAGACACAGAGATCCTTGGACACCATCAGCTACGTGTTCCCCATATCAAGCTTTCTGATGCGAGCCCGCCGGTGGAGGAGAAGAAAGGTCACGCCCACAGCTACAATCAGCATTGGTATCGAAAGATAGACGGTGTTTGGAAGTTCGCTGGTCTGCGCCCGGAAGTGAGATTCGGCGAGTACGACATGAAAGGCATTTTTGAAAGCGGGCGGCAGTCGGTAGCTTCAGAGTAGATTCAACTAGCTATACAAACCTTCTCTAGGCAGGATAATGGAAACGATAAATATCCAAGCTGGACCAACTGTGACTGACTTTACCGTGCATGCAGTTATTTTCACGGCCTACGGAGAGTCTGAATCAAACAAGAGCCCCGCTTGGTGTTCGAATAGAGCTAGACAACAATTAGTACTAAGTAGGACTCTGCCCTACAACAAGGGGCGAGGGAGGAGGAGAGGTGGCGACAAGGACAGCCTATCGGAGAAGACCGGAGACCCTTAGAACTATACCAAGCAAAAGGCTCTGTGGTGTGAACAAGTGGATTAATCAATCGTATTCAACTACGAATGATCCGCCAATCATAGATTATGACAGTTGGAAGCGAAGACAACACAGCTGCAAATAAGAAATTTCAAGATACCTGTTTTACTTTTGACGGTTGAAGGCACCTAGTTAAAGGTAGACAAGCTTTTTGCAAGAAGAAATGAAGAGACGGCGATGACAATAGCAATTCTCAGACTCCGCTCGCTTGGGCAGAAATACTCCCCCATCTAAGCGGCAGAACTCTCCTTCTGCTTCCCAAGGAATCACCGCATCACACCTAAGCATTCGTTGAGAACGGATTAGGAGTTTATTGAGCGGCCATGGAATTGTGTCTAAATACCTCGCAGGTTCGGGCGCTACCAACGTCCCGGATGCCGGGTCTAGAAATTGCAGTTCTCGCCTACCTTAAGTCTCCGGATGCATGACTCGACAACTCGAAAACCTCACGCAAAAAAAAAAACATGATTCGTCTGCACGTCTCATCTTGATTCAGGTCTCCAAAACTCGCCTTGCAAAGCCCTTGTATTCTTCCACTCATCATACTTTAATTCTTAAAGACACGGAGCTATCCAGATTCCCAATGGGCGGGTAGCGAGTAGAACCCGGCGACTGTAGCTGCGGTGGAGAATCCTATTCGGCACCGACAGACAAGCCTTCAGACGAAGGCTAGATTAAGGTTTTCCCCCTTTATTTGTCGCAATAAAGTCCGGGTATCACATTGGTGGGGTTAGAGCGACGAACTGGTATATCTTCCATCAACCGCTCCATTCTAGGCTGCCGGTGGGATCTTGTTTTGACCAGTCATTCATTCATTTCTACATTCACTTCAGTCACTCTCTTTGATTATCATCATCATGATTTTGCCCCATCTCGCTCTGCGTGCACTCTCCGCGTCTGTGCAGTGCCCCGTCGTCCTTGACGGACGCATCGCGCAAAACTTCACCCTCGAAAACTTCGACACGAACGTTTCCCCATACAACCCAGGCTTCACCAAGGGCTCTGACCCTTGGTCCAAGATCATTCTCTTCCCCACCGTTCCGACCCCGTCCCGCTTCGATGCAGCCGCCTCCGGCGGAAGTGGGTTCAAGCCCCTGGAGGTGACGATCAATGACCGCTCTATTTTCAACCCCCCACCCGGCAAGAACCCACAACTCGGCTTCCGCCGGGCGGGACTCCTACTTGGCAACGGCTCCGATGCATCCAACCAGGGTGTCATGACGTTTCACTGGTCTGCCATGCAAGACTCTGCACGCAAACTGAATCTGACGCACGAGTATCTCACCTCCTTTCACGAAACAAATGACTCCGGTGGTGCCCAGTTTGCTCTGCAGGTGGGACTGCCATTGGGCCAGAATGGAACGGAGCCGCCGAAGGAGAACTGGAAGATGTTGGATCGGAACAACAGTGTCGTGTTTACCACGCCGTTGAAGTTTGACACTTGGCAAAATTGGGCTGTTACGCTTGACGTCCCGCAAAAGTAAGTACACGTTATCGTGTGGACGTGATGGACGGCATAACTCACCATCTTACAGCACCATGCAAGTCTTCTTCTCCGAGGGAAACGAGCCGTTGAAGGCTGTCACCAAGGTCCTCCCGAACAACAATGCTGGCGGTGGTGCCTGGCAAATTGGCATGTTGAAGAAGCCGACCGAGACGAAGACGGTCGCAAACGACGGGTTTCAGGAAAGCAATCTCAACGAGGGACAAATTTTGGGCGGCATTTTCGTTGAAAACAGTGCCAACGGTTGCATCTCGCTGTGATAGGAAGTATTCGATGGGATGGTTGCGAAGAGCCGGCGTGACCAAACGGAAATGGGGTTCGTCGCATCGTCAATGAATGGATGAATCCCTGCGTATGCCACTCATTCCCGAATAGGCCCGGGGAGGAGGAACCTTCAGTCGAGGGAGAATCCCAATGTGCCCATGCGCACGTGTTCCCCTGGCCGCGTATCCGGCCGCATACATAGCCACCAGCCCCTCTTATTTGCTTTCGCTTTCTCCTGCATGTATTCCACTTAAACCAGGTAGAAAAAGCAAAACTTCACCGTTCGGGCGTTTGTAGTTACATGTGGCCAGTCATTGAAGAACGTTATGAAACGTTGGTTGACCAGGAGTCTCCGAGACATTCCACCACATCACCTGTCTTGGCTTTCTGTCACCTGATTCCCCTGAAATCATTCCATTGTCTCGCGCAACCTTCGCCCAAAAGTTGGGAAGTGTCATTTGCGATGATGGCTGGCGTATGCTGTGCGACATGAAGATGGTTAGCATTAGAAAAACGATTCTCAGTTTTTCTCCGTGTACTTTAGGCAAATATTCGCCCGCCACCTATTTAGGATGATTCTTGAATGTCTTATCGGCAGGCAATTTCAAGAACAAAATCTTGGGTTGTTCGTATTCAGTGTTTGGAATGAGGGCGAAGACGGTGCCAATATGATCAAATGAGTGAGGTCTTTGGTGCCGAGATGGATACGCCTGGCTGACCGCCCGAGGCGATATGCACATAGAATATTGTGCATTCTTTTATCCCTACTCTTTTCCTGCCGTTCTGGCTGTCGTGCTTGTTGCCCGTTCTGTTGCCTTAATACTCGTCTCGTCCTTATTGATCTAGACTGTCAGAGATAACCGCCCCAATGCGGAAGCTCATGTTTGACGATGGAGATAAGTTTTCAGCCATTGATCCCACCGGCATCATGTTCCCTCGGAGGATGGAAACTCGATAGAACATCGTAGAAGGGCCTGGGTAGCCTGGCTGATAGGGAACCCATAGTGGTCTGAGACTTGGGAAAAGAAAATGGAGTGCTAGCGCTGACAATCAGGCTGGCCACTTAATACCACCACAAGAGCCTAACCAATGGCCTGGAAAAATGGAAGTGCCTTGCTCATCATACCGAGGTAATCGAGAATCTAGCGCCAAGAGAACATCAGCTTGGTCATCAGCGGGGAATTTGATTGATTCAAACGAACACCACGAGAGCCGTGGATGCCTGATGCCTACCTCGACAGCCTAATAGGGCCAGTAGGGATTATCGGTGATGATTCTTGTTTTGATACCATACCGAGGCTACTAGAGATAGCATGATCTACCCCTGGGATTATGATGATCATTAAGTCACGAAGGGTGGTACGCTTATCTGCCGGGCCGTAGATTGACGACTTGTTTATGCCGACCGAGGTAAAATCCCGAGGCTACCCAGTTTTGTCGATAATGATTCAGGAACCATGACGATAGTTCGATATCTTTCATCAAAATTCCACAGGCGTCGTTGATGAAACGACCGATTGATTGAGTGAGGTCTTTCTGGTCTGTCCAGATGACTTCCAGGTGATCATAGTACGTCGAGATGCCGCTACCAAAGTTCAAGATCCTTGCGTAGATGCTCCGTTCAGGAGACATGTCGAAAACTATTAGATGCGATTGGAGCCCACCGAATCCTAAGGAATGATCCTTCCCGGCATCCTCCTTACAAGGTACCGACACAATGGCGCCGGGAGGACCCATCACCACGGTCCAGGCCAATCTAATCTAGACGGCCGATACATTCCCCAGTCTTTTTGTTGATTATTCGGTTAACTCGGACGTTCCCCCTACGAGGAGGGCCTTCCCAGGACGGTCATCCCCATGTCTCCCAGGAGCTGGTGAGTCTTCTATGATGAATGGGCCGTTTCTGAGGTCATGGGTGATCGCCATAAGAAACAACCTGCATATGGAGGGTACTCCTGAAATCCATGAGATGGTGTGCGACGGTGAGCACCACGGCCAGCCAATCATTACGTCCGACGTTAGGTGGCGGCCAACGTCCAAGCGCCGTGTCACCGGGATTGTACATACGTCCGTCTATGCACGGCCTTGCCAATGTGATATGTCAGAGAGAGCAATGCACATGGGAAAGCCGTGTCAATCCGCACAGATGTTGCAAGACTTTTCCTTTGATTAGATCCAAGCTCCAGGACAAGACATTCGTGTCTACAAGACGAAGCCACCAATCATCATGAAACGGCAGGTCGCAAGAAACAACGTTTTTGGATGAACTAAGCTCATCGCCCCAAACATGGGATGGCGTTCGTGGTGGGCGTGGAGACGGATCCTGTTGTCTTCATGGATATTTCGAGTCTTAAGCCTCGGTCGAGGGAAGGGTGTTTCGAGGTATAAGAGATGGACATAACGCCGCTTCATGTAGCTATCCGGAGAGATCATCACCAACCACCCAGACTTCCAACCATTCAATCATTTACACTTCGGTGTTTGCACAATCCTTCGTTTCCAATTTCCACTCGCTGTCTGCATTCGATCGCAAAATTACACTTCGACTTCAACCAATCACGCTCTTTTGACAAGACCTTCGCTTCGATACCACACCAAACACTACCAAGACCATCAAAATGAAGACCGCCGCCATCACCACTGCTCTCCTCGCTGCTCTCTCTGCGGCCAACCCTATCGAGGTCCGCCAGGCTTCTGGCTGCAAGGCCTTCACCCTCCTCTTTGCCCGCGGCACCACTGAAATGGGCACCCTCGGATCTGTCGTCGGCCCCAGTCTCCAGACCAACACGCAGTCCGCGCTCGGTGCGGACCAGGTCACTGTCGAGGGTGTCTCCTACCCCGCCGATATGGGCGGAATTATGTCCGAATCCACCGGTTCCGGCCCCGGCAGCGTCGCCATGGCAAACCAGGCCAACTCTTGGCTCCAGAAGTGTCCCAGCACCAAGCTCATCCTCACCGGCTACAGCCAGGGCGGCATGGTCGTCCACAACGCCGCCAAGAAGCTCAGCGGCAAGCCCATTGTTGCTGCTGTGACCTTCGGAGACCCTTTCAAGGGTCAGGCTGTTACCGGTGTTGCCACTGGCAAGTTCAAGAGCTTCTGCGCCACTGGCGACTCCGTCTGCTCCGCTGGCGGTTGCGCTAGCTCCGGAGGATGCACCAGCACTAGTGCTAGCGGACACATTGGCTACGGCTCCGACACGAAGGCTGCTGCTGCCTTCATCAAGACCGCAGTTGCTTAAATGAAAGTCCGCGACAGGGTTTCAATGCCATGCAAATAGGAATCCTTGGAAAGGACGATAGAGGAAGCTGCTGGTTCTGCGGCGCGGATACACGACTGGATTGGAAGTCTGGGACATTCCTTATTTCGATTGTATGGCTTACCTTCTATGTACATTATGATCCATCAATAAAAACGGCTCTTCCCTGAGCAGTTTACAACCCCTAAATGACCTTGACCCCAGCTTCCTGCGGAGGCACTTCTGACTGTTGACTCAAAAGACTGCATGTATCCGCATATCGAATGAGGATCATCAGTTTTTCTGTGTCAAGCTCATCCATGTAGTATCTTCTGACCATCTCGTCTAACTTCATTCGAAGCCGCAGACAGTCATTAGTATACCCAGCGGATATTGAATGACAAGGCCTGACGGAGAATTTGACTCGAAAGGGAAATGGTTGATCGTGGCGTTTCCGGTAGCTCGATGCCTTCCAGACTAACGTTTCTAGAGCTCGTAGTGCGATCCACGATGGATCCAACCCCCCTTCTGCACGGCCCTCGTGTATCTTCAGCTGTTGCTATTATTTAACTTATGGCATAATTCATATTAATGAGAATTGAAAGCATTGTAGGCGCTTCATCCGATCAATGATGTCTCGAGGTGGAGTTTTATCTAACTTAAATTCGTATGCATTCTACAATCAGACGAGAAGAAGGCGGACTTGAACTCACAACTGTTCTGTCTTTCCGTAGTGGTTTTCAACTCCTGGTCTCTCCCATGGAAGCAGTACTAGTGGGATCGTTGAAGATTTGACACGAATCCCGCCGCGCTTTATGAGTGGACGAATTGAATCTAACGACCGGAAAATATCTTCAAATCATTCCCATTTCCTATAAAACACGCAACTGGTTGTCTCCAAACTTTTCTTGCTCAACTGTACTTGAAAGGGTGGAAGTCTCCTCCTGGCCCAGTGGGCGAAGTTAACCATTTGGCATTTTGATGCCTTCGTTACATTCCTTGGACGAGTGCGCGATGATATTCTTCCGTCTTCCTGCAATCCCTCTGACAAATCGGTTAACCAATACACAATTATGACATAGCCAGACCACCACCCGCTGCATAGTTTTGCTATTCAAGCTCAAATCTCTAGGTGCTCGGGAGCATAGTGATAATAGGACAACGGGAACATTGTTGACCAAGACTATGAAAGCGACGAAGGCGGAAAGAATAATACTTATGGTAAATCCTTCTTTATTTTCATTATGGATAGCCTTTAGGCCGCCCAGCTTATTGGAAGTATCTAAGATAGTTAATAAGAGTTTCCAGTAAATGAAAGCTTGAACGCTATCCATTCGACATCTCTATCTCTGAGGTCATGGTATGTGCCCTTGTTTCATTGAATGCGTTACGTCTGCGGGAAGCGCTGACACGAAGTTCAATGTTATAATTGAAAGTGGCTTAACGGTGTTTACAAACCTGTTGCGCCCAGGGCTTGTATGCTTATCCTCCCATCATCGTTCAGTCATCCCACCTACATGAAGGTGGACTTTGCTTAGCGCGTAACATTGAAGACTTACTTTAACGGACGATCCCAATACCTGAGTAGCCCTTCACAGTCTCAAGCATTGAAAATATGGTCATTCATCAACGTCGTATTATTTATATCTTCATCTAAGATTGTAACGGTCTACGAACGTGATCAAAATGTACGTCGTCAATCGGAGTTCAGTAGGACATCAAACCCCCCGCACTACCCAATTAAGCTTCTTGAGAGCGGGCATTTCGTCGGGTTGGAAGCTCATGTTTCCCATCTTAACCATTGAACTGAACACCCTTGCTCGCCTGGCCCGCATGTTGCTTGTCGGTGTTGGTGTTCTTGTCAAGCTTCGTCTGCTCCCCTGCGATGCGGGTATCAATGTTGGCCACATTCGCGCCCTGGGCTTTTTGGATCTGCAGGGATAGCAAGCCCAAGTAGTTCTTCAAAACCTTGTTCTTGATGAACCCGTTGGAAGCCTCCTGTGATTTGTCGTTTGCCGGGACGAATGCTAGATTCTCAGCATCGCCTACCAGCTGCGCTGCTCTCTTGACAACTTGGAGGTCTGCTGCAGAGGCCGTCGCTGGGTCAACCTAAGCCCGTTGGTTAGCATATGAACATAGCTTGTTCCATCAGGGGGCCAGTAAAACTACGGATGAACGTACGGGGAATTTGGCCTTAGCCTCTTCGGCAGCGTTGCCGGCTACACCATCAGAGATCTGGATCTCGGCGTACGTACGATCCACCAGGGCCCTCTTGTCTAGTGCTGCATCCACCTGAGACGTAGTGGGCAGCGCCGCAGCCAGCGAAACGGCGGCAGAAAGCAACAGAACAGCGGTGTTGGTGAAGCGCATCTTGAATTGTGCGTGGAAGAGGCAGGTTTGAAAGGAACGGGGGGTCTGGGTGTAAACGAGATGTGTGGGCCGGCCGAAGTAGTGTAAGCTCCTGAGCGAACGGAAGAATGGAATAGTAGAATAGAACTAGAGATTGAAACGAAAGATGGGATGATGAACAGTTGGATGGCTGGTACGAACGGAGAAAGATCAGATGACGAATACACTAGGCCATATATACTTCGATATTTCTGGGCCGATTCGGGCTCCCGGCGACTTTTCAGATCAGAGAAGCTGTTTTTAGGGAAGCCGCCGTCAGGGTGGCTTGGATTGTCAGAGGGGTTTGGGCTGTTCCAGGGTATCGCTTCATGTCACCCTCAGGGCCTGAAACCATCTCGATCATGAGGCTAGTCCCAATGGGGAAAGCGCTTCGGTACACATCCACTGGGGTTTCAAGGCACCTGGACTTTCCAAATCGGCATGAGCCGAGTGAGCAGCTTTATTCCTATTGAAAGCACAAGAAAGTCCTAGTTACGAGTCTGTAGTCACAAAAAAAGAGAGGAGCAAACGCGATTCAGTACATGATGTTGAAGAAAGTATATTGGCGAATCTGAATGAACCGGCGGGATCTTATGGTTCCACATTTCCAAAGGCCAGACGCGGGTTTGGGACTCGCGAGAAGTTAGAATATTGAGCTATCAATGGCTTCTCATGTCGTTAACTCCAGCAAAAGTGACATAATCCGGCCTTCATCCTAGCTAGTCAGCTCCAATCGGATAGATTACGATCAGCGGGCCAGCTCAAATCTTCAAAATCCACCAACGCGCTCGGGGAGAGTTGCTACAGACTCCTCAGCTGCTGCTTAGCTTTTTGGACCAATACTACTAGACGTGCAGCTCGCCTGCCTTAATACGATGAAATGTCGCTTGACTCAAACGCGGGGCCAGAATTACGGGATGGCATATGCAATGGAACGATACGTGTCGCACCCCACAACCCCTGGCTACGATTGAGACTGACTGAAACAAGCATGGTATCCGTACTTCTTCTGGGGGTTTGCACCTCCCGACATGGTCTAGGAACAGCGGTTTTCAGCGCAAACCGCATCCCTCCAAAACCCCAAAAAGGTATTTGACCTTAGCTACAGTTGCGACGAACCATGTGCTCTGGTGGTTGCAGGGACGGCGCCGATGCCGAGTTTTAGACATGACTCCGCTCTGCTGTGCTCTGGAAGAAAGGGCAGTGGGACACACTTTTCTGGCTGCAGCGGCGGCTTTCTGCCCCCACCAAGTGTTCACAAAGTGTCATGTCGTCAAAGCTGTTACCTCAGAATATCGAATGAGGCTTCATAGAGAAAATCGGACGAGTCTATGTGACTACTCAGCCTCTAACTAAAAGCGTCTGAAAACGTATGCACACACATTGTACTTTGCATCTTTTCAGGCACAAATGCTGCAGGTGAAAACTATCTCGAAGACCAGAGTTCTGTGGCTACGTCCTGATCTGTTATGCCACAGAGGGCTGGCCAATCCCAAGTTTTGGTGTTTTCAGTGGCGACGGCAAGCCTCAAGGGTTACCACCTTGAGGGATAAACTTTTGTTTCTATAAAATGCGCCATTCACTCTTCGTCGAAGTCTTTTCGCCGGTAATTTTCCTCTTCGCCAGCAGGTTGTCAGGTCCAACATCTCGAGTCACTTGAAAACTTGCTTTGCATAATTGATCCTGCACCGCTGCAGCCAGCCAGTCGACGGGGGGAGTGATGGTGGCCCCGAAGAGCCAAATCAAAGACAAGAGCCAGCATGGCCGCCTTCCGGGATACAAAAAAAGACCGTCATTGGCAGCAATTCCAAACGAGCTCCTTTTCGAAATATGTGGATATCTTTGTCTGCATTGTCAACTCCCACACTTCATCGATGTCCCGCACACAACATGGGAAGAGGGACGCATTGGACAGAGCAGTCTCGTCAATCTTTCTCGTGCCTGCAGACACTTGAGAGATATAGCACAGCCGATTCTGTTCCATTACTACTACAGCGGTGACGCTCTGATCAGTCCCCCAGGCGGCTTGGATCTCTCAGTGTATATCAACTACAGCGAAATGATCGAAAACGGAAAAATGATATCGTTCCTGTCCAGCGTCATTAGCCGACCTGATCTGGCGAGTTCGGTCAAAGTGTTAGCATTGGTTGCCCATTTACATCCCCATTCCACGGGCAATTGCGTTGTTCCGGATTCGACACTCGAACTTTTTCTCCACACAGCCATCACTATCGGCCTAGGAGTGGACACTTCTTGTCAGGTCACTTCTGTTCGGTTGAGTCTTGCAAGTCTCTTCTGGCTACAGGAGCTAGCTATATGTCTCCTGCCTTCCGTGCGTCATCTTCTCGTCAGGAGACCTCAACAACAAGGATATGGAGTTCTGCAACAACCGTCGCAGTCTTTGCCAAACTTGAAGTATCTGGCATTACTGCCAACTTCTGTCGCCGGTCGGGTTCTTGATTGTGCTCTTGATCTTACAGATGGACTTTTACTGCGCGCATGCAATTTGGAAGAACTTACGATGTCCGATTATTACGTCGAAATCGTCCTGCCGGGTCCTCGACCAACGATGCTTGCCCAAAGACAAACGCTACGTAGCCTAGTGCTCAGCTCTGAAGATGCCACGTCATCTGAATGCGCATGCCCTGACCATGTTAGCGGATTCAGATGGCTTCAGACAAGTGACTACCACGAGCTACGCCGGACGCGTATCTCTACACGTCTGACCTTTCGCAACTACTCTGTTCTCGAATCACTCGAGATAGATCAAATACTTTTGGACGGTCACATTCCTGGGCCGCACACCGACTGGTCCACTCTTCTGGGCACGTACAATCCAATGACTGTTCTTTCAAAGCTACCGAGAGGTTTGAAAGTACTACGTGTCACAGCTGTAATATGTTGGCCTGTTATGAGGAAAGTGCTGGGTGCACTGGTTCGAAAGGCTCCAGTCATGTTTGCGAACTTACACGAAGTTGAAACTGTCTCATACGTCTCAATATTCGATCATCAAGCAGATCCCAAGCGCGGATCTCGCATGGCCGCTATCAAAGACAGATTTTCCGAGATTGGGGTTTCATTTACATTCAGATATAGCGCACCCAGAACCGAACTTCCTCCATGCAGAGCTCGTCTAAGGCATTTGTAGCAACAAGTAGGGAAAGGCAATAGTATACGTGGGGGTCCAAATCTGGTTTCATGTAGAATATTTCAGGATACAGTGGAAAAGTACAGCTGATGGTTTCAAATACTTTTGGTTGTGTTATCTTTTTGTTTGGCGTCTCCAGTTCGAAATTCAGGATTCATATGGATTACATTTCCTAATTCATTGCTCATTTTGCTATCTGGGCAGTGATACCGACTTATGTGATACGACAGATGCTTTCAGCTACAGACTCAAAAGCGTTTGTTCATGTTGCTTTACAAGTACCTGTTCTCCATGTCACCCTGGCCGGTTCTGATGGTAACACTCGCCATGTGATCTGATTCGTTCCGCTTATCGTATATCCGTCGCCATCATGTTTCTCATGCTTACATTATAATACACATAGTCTGCTACCTTAGGTACATGATGTCTCGCTGTTATTACGTCTGCATCTTACGAAAACTCGAGATTTGCTTCTACGACGAAGCGACAGCCCCGAAGAACAGTCCAAGAAATTGCCCAAGCAAACCTGTTCCTCATCACTAACTATACACATTGCCTGTATTGTTTACTAGCCACAAGCTTGGTCAAATTCGATAGCGGGGGCAATAGATACTCCACACAAGGTTTCCGCTATAACTCAGAAGTAGTGCTTCGAGATACCTCCGCAAGTCATCAGAGAGGCTTTCATTGTTTCGGGCGGCCTTCACGGTATTCCAATAAGTCGACATGACTTTCATTGTCTCCTCGCAACAAATGTCCTTAGCGTCGTCGACACCAATTCCCCGCTCATTCATGATAACCCAAATGGCGTTAAACACGTAGTCTTGTCCTTCTTCGGCGGCAGCATCACGCTCTTTTTCCCAAGAGTAGAGGTCATTGACAAGTCCAAGAGCGATGTATAATGGTCGAGCCAACTCCATACACAACTCGTACTCGTGGTCAGGAATAGTTATGGCCATACCAAAGGTTATTGTGCCGAACCAAAATCTAAATCACTGTTAGGGACATCTCTTAGCCCTTGCATAGGACGGGGATACTCACAGCTCGCCCGCGTCAATGGCACGTGAGGGCATGTACTCTTCCAAAGTCTTTGGCGGAGCCTTTCTTGTGTCCGCGGCCAACTGAACAAATCGTGCCCAGGCAGTCATTGATGTTATTGCTCGCTGTCGGTCGATTTTCATCATGTCGAACAGCAGCTTTGCTTGCAATTGCTTCTCTGGCCTGGCGGTCGCAACCGAATTCGGATTCAGTGCCCCGTTACCAAACGTGGACAAGAAATCATTCGCATGGTCGTCTTTATCATTTTTCAAATTGAGCTTCTCCATTGCATCTAATGGATCACTATTAGCAAAACACCTCAATTTGAGCACCAGATCGGAATACCGTCGTAAAGAAACGCATATTCGTTAGCGTAAGACATGATTTCGAGGCGATCTGGGAGGCACTCTGGAACGGTGACGGAGATGAAGCAGAAGTCATCCGCGAGGCCACCTTGGTAACCTTCCACATTGCTGACTAGCTTGGTCCATTCTCGTTGGACGCGAAGAGCGCCGTCAATTTCTCTGCACTGCTGCTTGTGTTGGCGGAGAGAAATGCCGCAGTCGAGGCCATGGGTGTCGTAGGTGCCTCCCTCGACTTCTTTTGAGTACTCGAAAATCATCTCTCAAGTGCTTCCTACGAGAGGCAATGTAGATAAGCCAGGATCCATACACAGCGCTTTTGCCCACACCAACCGGCAACATTCTTCTTTTAAAGATTCCATTATCAGTCACAACTCCGCCGCCCTCTCGCATTTTAAACACGTCATTATCTGGCCGGGGTTCTGCTTACTATGATCCGTTATCAACCCTGAGGCTATTATCCGCTTTTCTCTCGCTGGCCCCTGTCTCTGGTGATCGAGTCCAATTGAATCTTTCCGCGGGGATATGACTAGGGTTACATTTGGCTAGTCCAGCAAGGTTCGCTTGTAAGCGACCACTAGAGTTGGAAGCCTGTATGATCGCTACACCTCTGTTTCCCCACCACCACACGATTTACCGTCCTCGACCAGCAGCTCAAGAGAATTTTTTGTGTCAAGGCCTAGCTCCATGCATGGACATTTTTCGCTGACGATCATTCAGAGGCGGCTCGCATACCTGCTTTGGGGAGGCCCATGAAGTCCTGCTGCATGTGGGATTGATACCCATGATCGTGACACTGTTGATGTTGATTGTGGGCGTAGTAGCAGCCGACAATCACTGCCTAAACAGGGATACGAATGGCGTTACATAGTTCTTACACCGAAACGAGTCTTTCGAGCACTTGAGTCCGAGCTGAGTCAGCAACGCATGCATATGTAACATCAATGCAAGTGGCGGACATCGGGGGCCTAAAGGATAACAAAAAGGCACAGCGCAGCACATGAGAGCTTTTGGAGGGGTTTCTTCAACGTCATTGGCATCGTCCAACGATCGACTGTTTATGAAGTTGGGCGAAGTGCCAATTTTGTATCCAAATCCAAGCCCGTGCTTGTCGACTTGGAAAGCGCATAAACCACGCCATTCGTCGCCTCTTCGATCGCTTATTGCTCCAGAATAATGCGTGAGTCTTCCATATCAGACCTACTTTTATCAACATTGCATGTTCGTTCTGAACGCGTTCGGCTTAAGATACCCCGCGGCTAATCATTCTGCCGCTGCTCTCGCGACATACGGCGAGCTGACAGCTGGCCGAGATTGGTCCCAATTCGCTCGGTGTATCGAACAGCACGGGGCCGAAATATTAGGTTTCGTCCGGCGATTTTGGACGGGATGGTGGATCAAACGGGGTTAACCGTCGGCGTGCAGACGGACGCCCTCCGAGCTAACACCCGATGCCGCTTTGAGATTGGAGTTGCGTCACTATCCGCGTCAAACATTCGCCGAAAATAGACACCCAAGGGCGTAACGTCTCCTTAAAACCAGCTCGGCGTCACTTTCAGTTGTTAACATAATAATTCGGGCGTTTCAAAAGTAGAATAACTCGTTTTCTGTCTCCTTCTCATCTACCCATCAAAGCACAATCGCCCAAGATGTTCGACGGCTTCCAACCATTCACAATCACCACCCAAACCTCCCCGCCGATCACTATTCACGGCATTAAGAGCGGGGATTCCGCATCACCCCTCCCGCCCTTACTCCTCATTCACGGTTTCCCTCAAAGCCACCATATCTGGCATCGCGTGGCAGAACGAGTCGTCGACAAGTATACGGTAATCGCCATTGACATCCGCGGCTACGGCGCGTCATCGAAGCCCGACGATGTGGCATCTTACGCCAAGAGTGCAATGGCCCGCGACTGCATCAGCGTGATGGACCACCTCTGTTATGAGGGAAAGTCCTTCTTCGTCTGCGCGCATGATCGTGGCGCGCGTGTTGCGCACAAACTGGCTGTTGACTTTCCCGATCGGGTTAAGAAGGCCATCTTTCTCGACATTGCCCCGACTCTGGTCATGTACAAGACGACAAATTTCGAATTCGCAAAGGCATACTTTCACTGGTTCTTCTTGATTCAGCAGGAACCTTTGCCAGAGACATTGATCTCAGCTGCGCCAAGGCAATATGCGGAAATGTTTATGGGGGGCAGACAACCGAAGGGACTGGAGATCTTTGAGAAAGAAAATTTCGATTACTATGCCAGCGTCTTGGAAGACCCAGCGGCGGTGCATTCTATGTGCAACGACTACCGCGCTAGTGCGACGCTGGACTTGGAGGACGCAGAGGCCGACCTGAAGGCTGGAAGGTTGATTCAATCTCCCTTGATGATACTTTGGGGCAAGTATGGGGTGATTGAGAAATGCTACGATGTGGTGAAAGAATGGCAGGATGTTACCAGCAAAGATGTGACGGTAAAGGGACATAATGTTGAGTCTGGGCACTATATTCCTGAGCAGGCACCTGATGACGTTGCTGAATCTATTTTGGAGTTCTTCAAGTAGAATCTAGAAGATACAATCAATCAAAGATGAAGTTGTCTCAGGAGGCTTTCGACATTGAGGTAGAAATCTCTGACTATTCGAGCATGCGACCGGTAGGCGAATATCAGTAGAAATTATCGGGATTGTAACATGGCTCACCTGGTAGGCCTGCAATCAACCCTAAGCGGATATTACGTCCCGAGTATAGTCAGATGCCCTGAGTCTTGACACTCTGGAGAACTCCTAAGAAACCATCTACAAGATGTTTGTCGGGCCCAACTGAACCCACCTATCTCTTCCTAGACCCTTGTCGATGTTTCCTGCTAGCGTCATGAACGACTTGCCTTCGCACCCACAACATCCCCGTCTCAAAGCGGGTTCATCTTCACGGCGTTGTGGCAGAGTGGTCTAATGCGCAAGACTAGAAATCTTGTTCCTTCGGGAGCGTCTGTTCGAATCAGGCCAACGTCGATCCAAACTTTTTGACACCATTATGAATTTACTATCTTAAGAAGTGAGGGCAGCCATCCCTTTTGTTTCTGAATAATAACCCAAGCTCTTGCATAGGCTGCTTCTTCATCGTCCCTAAGTCTTACTTCCCAAGTGCCTGGAAGGAAAAGCCTCGACCGACATCATCCTCTTCCTCGGCGACAAAAGTGCTTGCACCAATGTAGTGCGCCCTCCCGCTCACCTCCACTCTGATCCCCTCCATCTTACCAAAGTCAATCTTTTCGACCGGCTTGCCAACAAAAGCACTTTTGTAGTCTTCTTGAGCCCTCGAAACAAGACTGTGATACGTCCAACTCTCTCCTAGTTGACGTTCTCCCTTTGCAACTGCCACGGCAACTCGCGCTTGGACAACCGAGCCAGTCGGACTGCGATCAATCTGGTCCGAGAAGAAGTATAATCCTGTTTCTGCGCCCTTGCATCCTGGAGCAACAGGCAAGTTGTCGCCGCTATCTGTATCGGTGATCATGACGCCATATATAGACTGGAGGCGCTTGTCATCCGGCAGTGTGAGACGAGTTCGCAGAAGTTGATTCGAGTTGAATGCTTCCTTCACCTTATCTGCGGCGTTTTTGAGAGCAGGAAAATCTGGCTTCGCGAGCGACGGTGAAAAGCCCAAGGCAGACGCCGTGACGATGATGTAAAATGCACCGCCATAACCAACATCGACAGTCACACTGTCTCTGCCTTTCATCTCAGCCCACCGGAGGCACTCTGGGACGTGAAAAGTGAGGTCGGTAGCGATAGCGAAAGTGGGAATCGAGAGAAAGGTAACTGGCCTGCTTGTGTCCGTCCTCCAGCTACCATCCGCCTTCACGGCAGGGACCTTCATTTGAACGATACCTGCCGGCACATCGAGCCTGACTTGCGCCTCATTCGTCTGCTCATCAAACTTCAATTCTTTGCGTCGCGGGAAGATAGTCTCGTCGGTGCAGTCGACAAGGAATCTGCCGAGCGCGATCGTGGCATGTCCGCACATCATTCCGTACCCCTCATGAGTGAGAAACAGGGCGCCCATGTGTGCCTCTCCAGAGTCCACTAGCTCGGTGCGTGGTCTCAACACGGCGCTGTACATGTCTTGATGGCCGCGAGGCTCGTAGACAAGACTGCGCCGTATGTGGTCGTGCTTCGATTGGGCCTCATGCCGTTGCTCGAGTAGTGTGCCTCTGTCGGGGCATCAGCAAAGATTTGGGCATTTGGCTGTGCGGGTCACATACGGGATATCTGGGTAGCCGGCGTAGACGATCCGCGCCGGCTCGCCCGAGGTGTGCATCTCGACGGTGCGGATCTCAGACTTGACGAACGGTCGAATGAACGAAGGCAGACTCATTTTGGCTTATGATGATTGGCTAGTAGAAGCGCCGATAGGATTTTTTTCGGACTCTGGAATGGAAACTGCTGATGTTTATTCCAAAAAGACATGCCTCAAATGACGCGAGCATCGCCGCCAGCTGGCCCCTCCATGATCCCGATTCGAGACCCACTTCCCGGCCACTCAGTGCCGATGTCGGGATCAAGACGGCCGTTGGCCCGGGACAAGGCCGCCCACCCACCCTGGAATCCCCATTGAAGAACATAGCCATCGATTCAGACATTTATGAAAGCCATCGCGACCAGCCTAGCAATTACTATTCTGAGGTTGTTAGAATAATCTTATCATGAAGTTGATGAAATGCTGTAGTTTATGCCGACTGATTTCCACGTATGATGAGACCAGTTAAGACTCGAGAGAGCAATGAAAGCCATCTTTGTATCTTGATTAGGTATTTAAATTTTTTCCAGTGTATGCTTTTCAAAGAAAATCTTTCGAATCTGTGCAATGTTTCATCTTGGTCGGGCGAACACTTGTTTCCTCCCTGGAGAACTCAGAGTGACCCTGTCAAGGACGTTCGAGCTCTAGGCCCTGTTTGCTTTCTCTCTGAGAGCAACAGGGCAAGATAAACGTCGATTGAAATCAGGTCTATGACTGGTAGCATAGTTGGGTGTGTGCTTCAGAGTGCTATGACCGTGGGGTGGTTTCAATCAGTTCAGTGGCTATGACCTACCGTTTGTCTCAACGACTGGGCGAGACAGTCAACGCGCGTCTTCAGACATCTTCTCAGAGAATAAGTCCGTTTTCAACCAGAAGCATCTTCCAACTATTCCATACGCATGATTGTTTGTATTCTCTTGCTGCCGGACACATCCACGTCGATTAGGGCGCGCGACCGTTGCGAAACGAGTGATGCTATGCAACGACAATATTGACGAGGGCAGCCGAAGAAGGATAGCCGTGCTCATTACAGCGAAGAAGGGAATTAGAAGTGATTGTCAGAAGCTGGCGATTATATCCGAACGCTAAATCTGAGGCGGATGTTGAAGCCCTAGTAGGGCCAAGTCGATCTTCGGTTTGAATGTCACATAACATCAGACGAGCGCGTGCCCAGGCAGAGACGCCGATTCGGCAGCGACCACAACTCAATCTCTCATCAGAACTTTCAAAAATCTGCGATGCAACGCAATCTCACTCTTCTCCTCGGTGGTTGTCAACTAGCGCAGGATGTTACGACACCATGGACTCATCTCGGCCCCAGTTGTTGAGCCCGGAATGCTATATCCGGCGTCAAGGCTTCCCGGAAAGTCAAAAACGGCAAACATCGGATTTTCGAGCCTCTGTATGGAAACACAGAACAACCCATTCCTGATCTTGCATTATCGTGCCGGAGGATATGCGGGCTAGTTCGGCTCATGTTCTAAGTCTTCGACTTGACACGGGTGCACAGGTGCATTAGCGCAGTTTACGACCGAGACCCCAGCCAACCTAGTGACCGCGGTATCATTTCAAATCACATTCTCAACCAGCTTTCTGTGCGTTTCATGGTGATGTACTAACATATCCATAACAAGACGTCGAGTATTACACACAATAGTGTCAACAGGCAGATCTCTTAGTGCCAACCTCATCCTTAGCTAGAGCCATGCGTCAACCTCGATCCATGGCTTGTCTCTTGAACAACCCCTATTTAGATTCATATAGATGTTGAATACGGAAGCATCCATCGCCATCTTTATCTCGCTGCAGGTTGCCAAAATAGTCTTAGTTTCTTCGGCAAGCCGTCCGCCGTGTCGACTTCTCAGCCGCATCCTCACAGACTCACGGCCTACAGCAAAGTCTCACCCTCTTACACCATCTCACCTACTTGCCCCAGTGACTGAACGCCTAGAACACACAACGCCGTCATCAAAGCCTCACCCCCACACATACGCGGTCCTCCAGCTGATCCTTTCTAGCCCTGCAACGCCCCGGATCATCGCACCCACGTCTCGCCGTTTACAGCCTAGCCTCCCACCCTCGTGAAGGACCCCTCGGCCGCTACATGCAGTGAAAAGGTCATCCTCTCCCGCCATGGCATCGACGCTCGAATATAACCCTCTCACATAATACCTGCCTCCCTCCCGTCCATCTCAAATCCATACCCGCCAACCTGCAGCTCGCGCCCGTGCCCATTCCGCCGCCAGCCCAATGAGGCCGCGCCGGCCTCGTGCCCACGATGCACATCCTAACTTTCCTTCCCCTCGCCGTCTTCCTCTCTCCCAAATCCGTGTTCGCATCCGCCTTCCATGACAACACCTCCCCATCCCCGGCCTTCTCCGCCCCCTTCCTGCAAATCACACCGGCCCCGGACCCGTCCCACGTCTCCCGCCGCCTCCACCTCCTCAACCCCCGCCAAGGCCCCCCGCGCTCGCCGGATGGCAAGACGGGCTTCATAGGCTGGTACACCTTCTCCGACGCCTGGGTCTCCGCGACGTGTCCCTCGGACGACTACTTCGCCGCCGACGAGACGTACGGCGTCTGCTGCCCGCGGAGCACGCCGTACTGCGACCTGGCGACGGTCTGCGGAGGCGCGAATAACAATTTCGCCGTGGGGCCGAGCGGGCAGGCTGACTGGTACGTCTAACCGCTTGACAGACCTGTATGCGTGTTGTTAATGTGAGCTTGTGGTAGCGGACCGACGAAGACCTGCGACACAATCACGGTCCTCCAGACCAAGGGAAGCGACGACGCAAGGCGGATCGTCTTTTGCATCGCCAAGCCGGACCAGTACGTCCTGCCGATGACCTGGTACCGGGTGACGTTTCCTCGTGAGTTTAGTTTCGATATCGCACACAGCTGGAAGATGTCTGACGTGCTGAAGTTCTCGAGGCTACGGTGACCGTGACGGAGAGCACGACAGTGACAGCGATCATTCAGGGAGGCAGCTCAGCTCGTGGGTCAGACGGCTCGGTACATCCTCCGCCGGTCAGATGGGGGCTGGCTGTGGGCGTCGTCTCCGTCTTGATGTTGATGACAGCATGAACTACGTCCGCGAGAACGACGGCATCTACGGGTCTCGGATCAAGGTGATTTTGAAGGGAGAGCGTTACGAACTGTTGAGAGCGAAGCGCTGCAGTATTGAAGGTCGGGGTTTCTCAGAAGAGAGCAAGCACAAGAGCTTCACCAAACAAAAACGCCAGGATTCAAAGCAGTTGCATAAATAAACTTCCCACCATGGATATATATAGACTTGGCTTCAAAGTACACAGTTCGCTTTGTACAATACAGCTACATTCTTCACAATTCTTCCGCGTCTGCCTCAATAAAGTCTGGTCCATGGTTTTCCAGACTACGCTAGATAAGTGAATGGCCAAATCGATAACGACGATCGTAGAAATGAGGGAGTCGATATGAGAGAGCATCATAATGATAGAGACAGCAATGACAACGGCGGCGGCGGGGACGACGGGAGCAGAGACAGCAGCGGCAACGAAGAAGACGACAACGACGGGGACGAAGGCCTTCTTCACAACCTCTCGAAGCAAAACATGCCCCAAACCATGAACCGAAGCGTACTTCGATAGAAAAGCCGACCTGCTTTTAGTGCAACGACACCCATTTCCCCCGTTGTCTCTCCCTCCGTGCCTTCCCGTCTCCGGCCGGGGCCCGTCACCGCGCCGCCGCCACGCCCCACAACACCAATCAAAGCTTCGCACCAAACCCCCGGAGCCGAGGAGCCCTCGACCACACATCACCCATTCATTCCCTTCTGCCACTCCCCACCACCTGGACACCAACCACAACCAGCCAAAAAAAACTATCAACCTACAGGCAGCTATCACATTTTTTTTTTCTGCCCGATCAAAGCACACATGCCAGCTTGATTTCTCTTTGCCCATGTCTTCTGGAAACCCTACACCAACCCTGAATCTCTCGGCAAGAATCCAGAAGCTTCATCAAGCTTCATCCGAGAGACATGCGACCGACTCAAGGTAGTCTCGGCCTGGGCGCAACGCTCATATCCGAAGTCCAACTCACCACATCTCACGCGACTCAAGCAGCATCAATCCGATGTCACATCAGTCGATCCAACCTTCCGCTCTCGATCTCGACCCGGGATCACCCAGTCTCAGGACGGAAGTTTCTGCAAGCGCTGACTCAGCTGTAGACCCAAGACGCAGTCGGCATCGACGATGCCGTTCCATCGGCAAGCACCCGCAAGTCGTCCGTTCAAGATGAGCGATGGCATCACGACCTCACTACGACAATGGGATGAAGAGTATTATTATACATCTTATTCTACAACTCAAACCGCTAGCTCGCCGAATCATGCTGCTAGCAAATAATGTGGATGCTCTCAAAACGCGGCATCCAGTAACACCGCAAATCAACGCCATTTTCATCTGTCTCCGCAGCCACTCCTCGGGCGCAGACAATCGGCTTCAAATGCGGTACCCGCGAGGTCATGAATTACTGAGGCCGTGTCCAAAACATAGGACCAGCCTCTCTTGCGACCTTTTGGGCGGATGAGCCCCGCGGCGTGGTTGACATGAGCCATATAGGACGCCAGACCTTCCAGGCGGGTAGGTTATGCTGGCGTCGCCATCCTCTCTCCCTCCTCTCCTGCAGATTCGACATAAAACGCGTTGCTGATCACGCGCAAGTAATTACTCCTCCTCAGAATCAGAAGACTCGCTGTCGCCATGAATCGGCGCCTCGTCCGCACGACCGGCACTACCTGGTCGCTCGTGACCGTCGTCGGAGCCGCCCTTGCTGCCATACATGTTGCGCAGTCTTTCGAGCTCTGCTATGCGCGCTTCTTGCTCCTGGGCATTCATCGGCTTGTTCTTTTTCGGCTTGCTCGACTTGGACGCGCCTTTGGCGGGCGCGCTGTTCACCGGCGAGGCCTCACGAGCAGATGCTGCTGCTGGGGCCAGGCCTGAGCCAAACGAGGGCAAGGCCTTCTTGCAAAGATCCCACAGCTTGTGCAACGCTTCGTTGGTCAGCTGATCGATCTCCAACTCGAGCTCCCCGCTGCTGTTCTCCTGCACAGTCTGTTAGCAAACGAATTCAAGTGCACAGTGAAAGGTTACATACCGATTGCCCCGTGTCCTTCTTGATGATGTCAATAGCTCTCTCAATGTGAGGACTCTCGAGGTCGTTGATAGCGTTCGCGATTGCATCCTTCTCGGGCTGGGTCATCGAGCGTTGCTTTGGCTTCTTGGGCGCGCCGCCGCCACTCTTCTTTTGAGGAGCAGCCGGGGCAGCCTTCTTGCTAGGAGCACCACTGGCCTTTGGCTTGCTGGGCTTAGGCGGCTTCGCCTTCGCTCCCTTGACAGGCTTCTGAGCCGGCAGACTTTGCTTCTCCTGCAGAATTCGTTGTCTAATGGTCGCAATGACACTCTGTTGGAGATCAATCATCGCGTCGCTCGATGCATCTGCCGTTGTGTACAACTGCGTTAGCTGTTCCGTCTCTTCCTTGAGGCGCTTTTCAAGCATTTGAATTGTCTTGTTAGTCGCCGGCTCGGCAGCGGCAGCGGGCGCTTCTTCCTCTTCTTCTTCAGCCTCATCCTCACTGTCGTGGGCTGACACGTCTGAAACAGGCTTTGCAGGGGTGTGCTTGGCGATCCACTGCTCCTTCTTTGACCAGAGATTTCTGAAGATGCTCTCCAGTTCCTGTCCATTCTCGTAGACAGGCTGACCGGGCTGGTTGAATTTGAAACAGTTCTTGAACACCTGCTTGACGTCGCCCTGGAATTCCTTTGCTGACTGATAATCAAAGTTCTTCAGCTTGCCCATGATCGTACCAAGGTCCATGGGACGCTTGATAATGGTGAAGTACGTAGGAATTGCCAGAGCAACAGGGTCGACAGGGTGCAGGAAGGCGAAATTGATCTGCGCGTGCTTCTGGTCCATCAACTCGCTCAAGACCTCGTAACAGAACTGAAGCTCAATGGAGAGTTTCTTCTTGTTGAAGTTCTTGGCCGTATAATCAGGGTCTCTGTTCTTGGTGGGCTGAATGGCGCGCTTAGGTCGGTCAAGATCATTCTGTGTCGATGCACGTCGAACCTGAGGCACACCACCAGGCGGGACCGCGTAGGCTTCCGTCTCGGCTTTCGCCGGAGGGCTTGCAGCAGTTACACTAGGCTGTCTGCGGACTGGCGGCGCAGGCGCGGGTGTTCGGGTCTCGGAGTGACGAGAGGGCTTGGGTACTGGCTTCGACTTCGCTGGTTCATCTGAGGGGACCTCCATGACACGGGTCCATGCCAACCGAACGACATTGAGAGCCGCTGACGTTATCTCGTTGTTAACACCGTTGAACGTGCAGGAGTTCTTGTAAATCAAGCCGAGGTCGTCCTTGAACTTGCGCAGGGAGCTGTACTTGTTGTCGCGCAAGTTGCGCTCAAGCTCGCCGATATCCATGGGATTCTTAACCCGCAAGATGTAGCTGTCGGCTAGACTGGGCCACATCTTGACAACAGCATCCTTGAAGTGACCGCCATGCTTTGTCTTCTTCACGCCAGCCAAAACCTTACGGAATTCGCGTATTTGGTGTGAGGTCAAAGGTTTGGGGTCGCGCTCGGGATCGTTCCACAGGGGAAGGGTGTCGAGAGCAGACTCGCCCATAGCCAAATCACCCTGCGGCTTGACTTCGACAGTGGACTCAGCGGCACGGGCCTCTTGCGAATCGGCATTCGACTCGGTCTTGGCTCGCTTCGGTGCAGGTTCATCAGCGGCGTCTTCTTCTCGCTCGCGAGAAACCTTGCTCGCTGTGGGTGCTTCGGTCATGGGAACGTCATCGTCCTTGGGAGCTGGAGACTTTGCCTTGTCATGGTCAATTGCAAGTTGTGACATGCTTGCAGGGTGAAGATCTACCTCTTGTACTGCGGCAGCCGGCGCAGGTGACGACTCCTCCTTCTTCGCCCCATTGACCTTGTCGTCGTCCTGGCTCATCTCGACATCTTCCTTGGCATCCGACGCGCTCTTGGCGGGTTCGGATGCCTCAGCCGCCTTCTCCTCCGGCTTCTTCTCCGACTTCTCCTCAGGCTTGGGTTCAGGCGCGTCGGTCATGTCGACATCCTTTGCCGGCTCGGCAGCTGCGGGACTGTCGGACTTGGTCTTCTCCTTCTCCTCATCCTTCTTCTCGTCCTTCGAGTCATCCTTAGATTCGTCCTTCTTTGCGTCGTCTTTCGGTGCGTCGTCGGATTTATCGGCCTTGGGCTCTTTGGGTGACTCATCCGGCTTCGCAGAGCCCTCCTTGGATGCAGCGTCGGCATCCTTGGCGGCGCTCACATCGTTTTCAGCGGGTTCCTTCTTCTCGTCATCGTGCTTGCCGTTGCCATTGACGGCGGGCTTCTCAGACTCGGTGGCTTTTTCGGATGGTGAGGCGTGGCTGCGTAAGACATCAGTTCCATTGTTGGGTTCAAGCAGCTTTGCGCCATGACGCGTCAGACTCGTATCGAGTGCGACGCTCAAAGACATAGCTCTCAAGCATCACTTACCCGTTGGTCTCCGGCTTGCTCTCCTCCTTTGTAGGCGTGGACTCGACTGGTTTCTGATCCGAGGTGGCGCGTTCTGACTGAGGTGACGCCATGACTGCCATGTGGTGTTTGCGATGAGGATAGAATTATTGTGCGCGACGCGACATCAATGGCGGCGCGCGCAAAGTTGGATAAATGCGATGCGACGGGCTGATGATGATGGCGGCGGTGGTTCGAATGTCGTTGATTGACGACGCGATCGGGGGTGAGCGAAGAAGACAGCGACTCTCCTCAATGGGATGGAAGGTACGGTCTCGGGTTCTCGTGATGAGGAAGGCGAGGGTGCGGCGAAGGCGCAATCGCGGGGAAGCTACCGTCGCAAAGGATGGAAGCTTGGGAAGGAGCGTCGCGATCCTGGATCGCGCATGCAACTCGGGCAGGAATGACCGGGA
Organism: Colletotrichum sp. SAR11_59; assembly: GCA_025328345.1. Lineage (NCBI taxonomy): Eukaryota > Fungi > Ascomycota > Sordariomycetes > Glomerellales > Glomerellaceae > Colletotrichum > Colletotrichum sp. SAR11_59. The sequence continues at coordinate 92,142 of JAKMXC010000087.1, forward strand.
TGCGGCTAGCGTGAAAGTCGCGACAACCTCGGGAAGAAGATTCGCGAATGCGCCTGGGATGATTGCAAATGCGCAGGTAATTATGCGGCTGTGCAGATCGATGATGCTTGAATGCGGCGACCTGATGAGGTGGTGGTGGTGGATTGGTTAATCCGGCCGATTTGCGACGCGCCCAAACGGAAGGTGCAGTGTCCGTAGGTTTTTTTTGGCGATGCGATACGGTTCGGGAGGGTGGAGGGACCTGGGCAGAGGAAATCGCGTGCACGTCAGTGGTTTTTGGCCGAGATGGCGGCGCGTGCTATTTATGAGAAAGAGAGAATTGGGGGTGGTCCCCGGACAGCCGGTTATCTGGCCTTATCGGGGGCAGAGCAATCACGCAGTGCTTCAGTCTTCAGAAGGGGTGCGGCCTGAAAACAGTGGCAGAAATAAAAAACAGTGGCGTAGCGTTGGGCAGGAAGGACCTGTGCAATGAGAAGCAGGAGGCGGGAAGGGGGTCAGAGAGGAGAGGTGGTCCGTGCGTCTGGGTGATCGACGACTAGGGGGGAGGAGGAAGAGAGCAGGAGGTCCGAGGGAAGAAAAAAAAGAGGGAAGAAATCGCAATTTTGCGAGAAAATGGTTGGAAGAGCAAGTTGAAGGGGACGCGGGTGACCGGGGGGAGGTGACCCGGGAGGGTGACATAAAAATGCATATTTATGCACAGAGTGGAGGCACTAGCCAATGAGCAGGCATCCTGCAGCCCGGATCAGGACTAAAGGCGCGAGGCTGGGAAATGTGACGGGGATGGGGGCGTGGAACGGGATGGATATGAATGTGTGATGCGAAGCGGGAAGCCGAAACGGAGTGAGAGAAAGAGAAGGAAAGGGAGGAAGACCGCACTCACCTCGAAGTGAATCGGGCTGGGTTGGGAGCGACGGAGCTGCTCCTTCGTTGAAGTCTTGGAAAAGAGTATCTAGATGCACAGCAAAAGATACAGTCAGTAAACAGGCCAGCTGCGAGATGTGGCTGATGATGAAGGTGTAAGTGCGGTGAGGCTGGTGCTGCCGTACGGTGCGGTGCGGTGCGGTGCGGTGAGAGGTGACCATGAAGTGGACCAGCCAGCGCAGCGAATGCCAACGCGCCAGATTCCAGCCAGGAAGCGACATCAATCAGCGGCCAGAGAAAACAGGAGACGAGAAGTCCATGGCATGTTTGTCATTTTCTGAGTGTACATAATGATAGAATGTTCTGTGTAAGGTACAGGCTAAGATTGGCGGTAAAGCCAACACCAACACTGTCCGTCGCAAGGAAAGAGAGAAAGAAGAAGGATGGCAGCGATGCAGCAGCAGATGCAAATGCGAGGAAGGAGTGACGCGACACGGCTGCTGCTGCATTGCGCAACGCAACGGATGCGACAGAAACAAAAATCGGTACGTACCGGAAGGATGAGGAAGCAGCTGGTTGGCAGCGAGTCTGGAACGGAGCGCAGTCGAGGACTGTGAGTGGCTGGCGTTCGGCGGTCTCGTGACAGATCAGATGACTACGAGCTTCGTGGAATTTTTCCAGGACTTTTTCGCATCAAAAGGCGCGAATTTTAGGAATCGGGGCCACTTCTTATTTGTAGGAACCCGCCAAGTCGCGCTGACCCCTGCGGGAGCTTGACGGTCTACCCTGGCAAGGGTAATGGACAGGGATAAAAGCACCGTTTTGACCCAATCACCATGTCGGATGACGCTAAAGCCCTGCTTGATGAGACAAATACGGCATAGCACCTAGAGACGGCTTCACGCCTGCCTGAGCAGCGCGTCGTCCAATGAGGAGCTTCCGTAGTTCTGATTGTGGGTAGTTGTGCCCTTTGAACCAATCAGACCTGCGTTTGGTTGAGGTCCTTCTCGAGGACCGGCGTGCTCTGCCCGGCCTGAGGCTTGAAGACTGCCGCGTTTTCGCGAATGACTTCCAGCAGATTTTTAGGCTCTACGCACAGCCACCGCGTCTCATTTCAACCCGCGTTTGAGGCTCAACAGGTTTGCACCATTGCCATAGAGAGCAAACGAGTTAGTCATTTGATGGCAAAGTCATGAGTAAGGGATGGCCTCCATGGAGTAGTACACCATCATGGATAGCATGAGGGGAATTGTTTTGGATGAACGGGGCAGAATGAGCGCGTAGCATTATGGAGCGTGATGGAAAGTCATGAAGGTCGCAGGTGAGAGCAAGTCGACGAAAGGAGGGTGACATGTGCAGAGGTCCGGTTCCGCCACGTGATGACTCTTCTGTCCGTGCATCTGCCTGGACCCTGAGAATCGGTGAAACTCTTCTCCTTCTCCCGATCGTGGACTGGGATCCGGCTCGCCTTACATAAGCATGCATTCCTAGGTCGGCAGGAACCATCAACCAAGTCCCTTACGTCAGCATCCCCCGCGGGCGGTCATCCGCGCTAGACGAAAAAAAAAATTGGCGACCGGCAGAAAAAAAGTTCAGGTTCGTCGCTGTCGTTGCTGGAGGCGTGAGGGTCCCCCCAAAAATCAACAATTTTCCTACCTTCTTCCACCAATCCAAGATACCCCCCCTCCCTTCCGACCGAACAATCGCCATAATGTCTGCGAAGAGAAGGTCGTCCGGCAAGTTCGCGCCGCCAGTCGTCAAGCCCTCGATCCGAGCTCCCAAGACGACAATCGACGAGAGCAGAGCTGCCGTTTCCGCGACAGACTCGCTACAAGCCGCCGTCAAGGGCGACGCCGAACCAATCGAGATCTCGTCCGACGAGGACAGCGAGGAGGATGCCTCCGACGAGGAGATGGAGTCGCCCGACGCCGAGGCCGAAGCGAAGGAACCCGTGAACGGAGCTGAGGAGGAGACCGCCGAGAACCAAGCACATAAGACGGACGCCGTCGCCGCAGAGTCGGACGACGAGGCCGGATCGCCCAGCTTTGGCGAGCTCCTGCGCGGCACGATCGACGTCCCCGCCATCCTCGCCCAACAAGAAGCTTCCAAGGAAGTCGTCCCCAGCTCCTCAAGAAAGAACCTCGCCGCGCCGTCCCTATCATCCCTGAGCACCGTCCTCACCCAAGCCCTCAAGACCGAAGACAACGACCTGCTCGAGTCGTGCCTGCAAGTCAACCAGGTCGCGACCATCCAGCAGACGATCGAGCGCCTTGACAGCAGCCTCGCCGGCGTCCTCCTCACCAAGCTCGCCGCGCGCTTCCACAGGCGGCCCGGCCGCGCGGGCAGCCTCATGGTCTGGGTGAAGTGGACCCTCGTCTCGCACGGCGGCGCACTGGCCGTGCAGCCCAAGGTTCTCGAGCGTTTACTTGCGCTGCAAAAGGTTCTCAACGAGCGCTCGCGCGGCCTGCCTAGTTTGCTGGCGCTCAAGGGCAAGCTCGACATGCTGGAGGCGCAGATGAGCATCCGCAAGGAGCGGACGCGCAGGAGCCGCCACGCACGTCACGACGACGACGACGATGAGGATGACGACGAGGATGAGGGGGACCTGAAGGAGAAGGAGGCCGCCATCTACATCGAGGGCGAGACCACGGGCGCCGAGACCAACGGCACGGAGATGGCGCTGCTGGGAGACGAGGACGATGACGAGGTCCCCACGACGAACGGCTTCATTGGCGACTCGGATGACGATGACGATGATGAGGAGCCCGCGGTGGAGGACGACATGAGCGATGCGGAGGAGGTCGATGACGATGAGGAGGTTGACTACGACGATGTTGAGGAGTCCGATGACGATGACGACAGCGATGCGGAGGCCGCGCCGCCGGCCAAGGTTCAGAAAACTGCTTCTTCTTTCGCGAAGAGAAAATGAGAGGGGTGTCGCGATGCATAGAGGAAGGGGGTAGAACGGCACATAGACTTGGCTCGGTCGACAATTGACATAATATTGTGCAATAGGGCGAAAAAGCTGGTTGTAGGAGTTTCGGTAAATCAATTGGTTATCTGGTGAACTGTTTGTAGACAATGAGTTTCGAGTGATGTTTGCGTGACTGTTTGCGCTTCACCCCTTGGCAACCGAAGACGCTTCCTTACCTCGAGGAAACCCCAATCGAGTCCTCAGCAAACTATTGTAGCAACACCACCCCATGATGTCCCATCTCCGATGTTGGTCTCTGCGCGCCTGCAAGCCCGCCGTGTTTCCGGTCTGCCACACCGATATCCCGGCTCACCGGATCCAAGGGTCTCCACATTCCCGTTTTGGGACACGGAGGCACCAACCTCCATGGTCTAGATCCACCGACGATCCCCTCTACAACCACGTTCCCGCCAACCAGGCGCGCAAAATGCAAGCTCAATTCGACTCAATTGGCCTTCTGACCAGTGAGGGGAACCCGGAATCATGATCTTGGAGAAGCTTGTCGGTATTTTAGCGCGGCCGGGGTAGCTCTCGCCAGACATAAAAATACGTCTTGAGCCCCCGTCTTCGCACCTTCACCTCGGCGCTCTCTTGGCCTCCTCACTTTGGCTCCAGAACTCCTCCAAAGTTCCCGTCTCAAGCACCACAAGATGCGCTCACTCCTAACCTGGGCCGCCGCCCTCCCCCTCGCAACAGCAGCATCCCTCCAACAAATAACCTCCTTCGGCCCCAACCCCACCAACGTCTCCTTCTACCTCTACGTCCCCGACTCCCTCATCCCCAACGCGCCCCTCCTCGTCTTCCCGCACTGGTGTCACGGCACCGCGCAGGACGCCTTCAACAACAAGCCCTGGCGCTCTCTCGCCGACACCCTCGGCTTCGTCACCATCTACCCGTCCACCCCCTGGACCGCCGACTACTGCTGGGACGTCTCCTCCCCACAGACGCTCTCCCACGACGGCGGCGGCGACTCCCTCGGCATCGTCAGCATGGTCCGCTGGACGCTCGAGAACTACGACGTCGACCCGGACCGCGTCTTCGCGCTGGGCACGAGCTCCGGGGCCATGATGACGAACGTCCTGGTCGGGGCGTACCCCGATGTGTTTGCGGCCGGCGCGGCGTTTGCGGGGGTGCCGTTTGGGTGTTATGCCGCGGACGGGTATGATGTCTGGTCTGATGACTGCGCGAGCGGACGGATTACGCATACCGGGGAGGAGTGGGCGGAGATTGTGAGGGCGGCGTATCCGGGGTACGAGGGCCCGAGGCCGAAGATGCAGGTGTTGCATGGGGATGTGGATAATGTGCTGAATGTGACGAACTTTTATGAGGAGATCAAGATGTGGACCACGGTGCTAGGTGTTAGTGAGACGCCGACGGAGGTTGTTGAGGATGACCCGGTTGCGAACTGGACGAAGAGCGTTTATGGCACGAGAGGGCTGTTTGAGTCGTTTTTGGCGCATGGGGTTGATCACAATATTCCGGATCAGCCTGATGAGGTTATTCGGTTCTTTGACCTGGACTGTGTTGGCGAGGAATGCTTTTCGAGGAAGAGCTTGCCGGTCCCTGGGTCTTGCAAGAAGAGGCGAAGTGTTTGGAGAAGATAAATTCAGAATACCTTTGCACAGGAGCAAGACGATACAGGTTTGAAAACAACCACAAAAGCTAGATGGGCCCGAATGGGTAAATAGATAGCAACCTTCAAAATTATTGGCTGCCCCCACGTTGGCCAAAACTTGATCACCGGGTATTCATCTGATGCAAGATTTTGCAGTCTTCTTCCAAATCCTTATCTGGATCAGGTAGCTATCTTGAGGCTTGACAGTGTGGAAGAAAGGGTCCAAAACGACGATTTCGTACCAGTAGTGCTATGATAGTTTCATCTTTATCAACAGTCTTTGGTGAGCCACGTCGTATGTTGTCGCCTCTGCTACTAAACGACCCAACTTACGAATTCTCTTGCTTCTTTCATTGTTCAAAACATTGTGAATTTGTCTCGCGGGGCTTAGTGAACCGGACTACTCTTCCCAGATGATATTCACACGTAACTTCACTGAGATGCGCTTCTGCGATCCTGTTTTCGTCTTAGTAAATTTTCGGACGCTTTGATTGACGAAGTTACTGAGGGTATTTGGACATTCAGGATATGATGCCCATGGTATCTTAGCAAACTAATCGCACACGTTAGTGGCCTCGTCTTATTTCTCTTTTAACCCTTTTCATTCTTTAATACATGTTTGGGGGATTATTTGTCAACGGAAAGTAGTGCGTACCCCTGTTATACGTGGCGTTTTCATCAGAAAGGCTAGTCAAAGCACCTCGTCATTCAATCTTAATTATGCCGCACGTAATAAGAGAGATTGTTCATCAATTATACTATCTTAACGGTGCGAGTTCCTCCCACGATCCCTAAAGCGCTACGCAATGCAAGGTTGTCGAGAAGTGAACGGTGTAAAGACCAAGGAGGACATCCGATGTACTCATCCTCTTCCCTTGGTTCTCTCGCAAGCATCTCTAGAATCCTTTCACCAGTGTGAGCCGAAACGTGCCTCAGGGCTCGCAAATCAGACGAGAGTGTCTTGAGCTGCTGGTTGGTATTGAAGAGCTCGTCGATGAAGATCCAGCCTCGGCATCGAACCTTGACCCAGTCACCGAGTGGTACATCTTGGTCGTGATGAATTTTCGAGAGATCGAATGTCCATTGGAATATGTTTGCGGTACGAAACTCCCAAATATTGTTTGATTGTCCTGGTTGAATGAACCGTTTCCACAGCTTGCGTTCTCTCCATGCGTGTTGTTCGAAGGTGAAAACAACACAGGCCGACTCCAACACCACGCCTTCCATGCAGTCGTAAAGCTTGAGACAAGCCTCTTTCAAAGTCATCTTCAAAGCCAAATGGGAGAATGGCTTTTCAATCTCTTCGGCATCGGCTAGGCGCGCAAACGGCTCAAGTAAGTCTCCAACTAATTTGGCATGGGGAAACAATAATCCAATCAACCAATGTTCGTCTTTGGGGCCAGTGAACTCGAGCTCCATCTTGCACAGCTCTTTGACAGCTTTCAGAGTGCACCTCAAATTTGAATGCAAGTCTGCAAGGGAAAAAGATTTGTATCGATATGGGTATCTCCGCAAAGCTTTACGTTCAGAGTCGTTCGCCTTTACCACACCAATTATTATTTGAGGGCAAGCACCAATGAGTTGAAAAGAATTCCGGGTGCCGATAACGGAGCGTAAAATCAGGTAGGTCAGGCTTTCTGGGTACAAGCTCGAATTGTGCACGAACACCTGCTCGCTTCCCAGAAAGTCAAGCTCGTCTAGCAATTGCATTGAGAAGATGTATACCGGGTGCATACGGTGGAGAAGGATCTTAAAGATATGGTACTGATTACATTTCCCGATCCGAGTCGGCTGTGTTTTTATGGGCATATACTGTGTGACGTCGATGCACAATGCCCCCGTTTGGCTGCAGACTGGGTCTCCCGACTCTCCTGGTCCACCCCAATTATTTTGAAGCCGGTGTGCTTCGAATGTGTACCGTTCTGGAAGCACGTGAGGGTGAAGTTCCATGGCTATTAATCGCTGTACGGCCTCCTCGCCTCTGAAGTTTGGGCTACTGAAAATGCGGCGCCATTCCTCTTGTGATTCCCATTGTGGAACCCAAGACGGGCACCCGTTGCGAGCTTTCGTTCCACGGGCTGCATGGAGAATTTGGTCCTGACCAGAATTCAACAGGCAGTGGGCGAATATACCGATGAAGACATGTCGAGACGATAAGGAATAGTCTGCTTGTAGCTCACGGTCTCGCGCATTTGGGAACAAGTCCTCTTCCGCTAGGACGATTCCCAACAAGCCGAAAATGCGATCGCGGGGGTCTGTTGCTTCAGCATTGGAAGCCATCCCCAGAAGGAGTGACATGTTCTTCTCAAACTGAACAGCTCGGCACATATGCCCGAACCATTCTGCAGCGCTCTCGTTCCATTCGAGAGAAGTGTACAAATCCGAAATTTGATTTGCCGTTGAACCGTCGGCCCAAAAATCGATGTCCCCTATCCGGATCAAGGCCTGGCAGGGTAGGAGAAGCTCTTGATTTACCCATATGCGAGAAAAGTATCGTCGTTCAAGTAAACTTTTGAGAGTCAAGGGTAACTTCGGTTGTTGATATCCAGAGAAATTCGGCACTGCGGATCCCGATTCAAGGTCGCGCAGAGGATGGCGGCGGGCATGCCTCCCATTCAAAGGTGTAACAATGTCAGACCCAAGATATACGATGACGCGATTACATCCAGAGTAGATCCGGCTCATATTAGCAACCTATTGACTTCTTTCAGGCACATCTTTCTGGTTGATACAGACAGCGTCGGCCCATACCATACGAATCCCCCGCCATGGCCGCATGAATCGAAGCATGTCCCAGCAATTCTTCGTTTGAAAGAGGACGTCCCAGAAAGGACCGACGTATACTGGGCAGCATAGAGTAGTATCGTCATTTTCGCCTCCCCAGAGGTAAGAAACAGCTTCGTATTCGGGGCAGTTGTCTAGTTCGTAGACTTCTAGTTCCAGGTGGACCGGAAAATCATGACTTTTAGCTGTTGACAGAACAGCCAGTCGAATCTCTGTGGGCTTGAGAGATCGGGGATAGATGGTCGATGGTGCTGACATAGAAATTGTGGTCGTTGCTCTCCCGTTCGAATCCGTTCCGCCGACGGAAATGACCGCTCCAGAACTAGTGTTCGTCAGGCTGTGTTCACTCTCGGCCTGATTTATATAAGACACAGAGCGTGGCCACCATAGGTTCATGGAGCCCGAAGGTTCATCGACGGGGATCAAAGGCGCGGATGATGTATCCGCGGGCATGAGGCTGGACAGATTGGCTGATTGGTTGCAGTTGCGACACTCTGGCAACCCATTCTTGACATCAACCTGGGGGCTTACGCAGCCCGCATCATGCCACCGAGACATGGCAGAATCAAACGATCTCAAATGAGACGCTCCGTGGATTTTGTGAGGTTGAAAAGGCCTGTCCTCTTGAGCTGGGTGTTGGAGGGTGCCAGGACAGTTTTGACTACTCAGTCGGTGGGTTTGAAGCGGGCAAGTTGCCTATTGGATAAGGTAAGTCGGGTATGTCCAACAAACCACATCAGGCTGGCAGAGCAATCACGTGTGGAAAGTGGGTAATCATCAGCAGTATGAGCGTGAGCCATCCAGAAGCAAGATAAGTGTAGGCACAAGAAGTCGCTGCAACTCTTTTCCATTGATAATAATTAAGTCGAAGTCTCATCTCCAGCATTATACTCCACTCCCCACTCCCTCTTCCATCACGATATTTGACATCCGCCGGTCATACATCCCTTTACGGGGCAGTGGCCTTGACAGATGTGGTGGTGAAAGAAGCACAACCCTGGCCCTGGGCAGAGACAGTGACCTGAGCCGCGTTGTCGTGGCCGTTCAAGCAAGCACCTCCAGAGGCAACGAGAGTGTTACCCGACTGAGAGACAAATTGGATGTTCTTGCCAGCGCAGTCCTCAGCGCGGATGGCAGTGCCGTTGAAGCCGACGCAGACCTCCTTGTTAACGAGATCAGGACGGAAGCCGGCGGTGAAAGTGCGCTGGACGAGCAGGACGTTGTTGCCGTTCCTGGTGGAGGGGGTAATCTGTCTGTCCGCGGCAGTGTTGACGCAGGCAGCGTTGACGATCTCGCCTGAGTGATATGTTAGAGAGAGTCCACTTGCCAAGAGTTCAATTGAGTCTTAGTTAACTAACCGTTGTTGCGGAAGGTGAGGCACTCGTTTCCGGGTACGCCACCCTGCTCCTTGAAGACGAGGGTCTGCTTGCCCTTCGTGACAGTCTGGCGCTTGGACAGGTCCTCGGTGGGCATGGCCGCGACGGCGGTGGCGAGGGCGAGAGACAGAACGGCGGAGAACTTCATGTTTGCGGCTGAAGATGGAAAGTCGAAGAATCGAATATAGTAGTTTAAAGTTGAAACAAGAAAGAAGGACCAGCCAAAACGAAGAGAAGGTTGTCAAAGTTGGAAGTAGAGCGAGCGAATGGGATGAGTCTCAAAACGGATGTCTCGGGGTTGAGGGAGGCGTCGAGGCGCTCTTTAAATCCATCCCGTCAAAGATGGGGAGGGATGGGTCGCTCTCGCAAAAGAGAGAAGATTGAGCTTGATGCGACATGAGGCGCCGCTCAGCTTCCCAAACTCCCCACACAAACTTGCGACCTTAAGCGGCGACTGCTAATGTTCGTTGAGCCAGGTGAGGTGCAGGCGGCCCTAGTCCAAACAGGAGTCCAGGAGATGGCCGAACTTCTGTGACCTGTGTCAGCTTTTTCTTCGTCGCTCAACCGGCGGACAGGGGTGCTTGAGCGTATTTTTTTAAGCTCATTGCGCCCAAGTTGGGTGGCGCCCCCACCACGACGATTCGCTGAAACGTCTCAAGGTCGGTCGGTTACAGGGTTGCGCCTCCGAATCTGGGGAACACCCCTCCAAAGTGACGGTTTCATCATCGGCGTCAGGGAGCCGCATTAAGGCTGTCATCTTATGTAATGTCGGGTCGCGCGGAGTTCAGAGTATCAAAAGATTGGTTGGCAGGAGCGGGAGATGGGCCAGATTTGGCATCGAACCAGCGATCCGAGGACCGAGGAAAGGGGTTCGTGAGAATGGCCCTGGTCTGTCTTGAGATTTTAGGCTGTTACCGAGTGCCTCCTCGTCTCGAGTTATACGAGAATGCCTTTTTCGCTCTTTTTTCGGAAGGTGTTGTCGATGATCTGAGTCGAATGCCCACCGACTTGGGACGAATTTGGCCAACTAGTCGGAAATGTCTGACCGCTTGGTTTGGTGCTATCGCAGGGGTGCGGCCGGTATGATTTCCGTTACCTTTGTGAATCATTCAGTCGATTGTCATCTGCCAGCCGGAGTGGTTCACTAGGGCCAGGATGTTCTTCTTAGTGATTTATTATTAACACAAGGCCGCCTTGCATATTTTCGGCAAGACTCTCCGTGCTCATTCTGCTGCCATAGCATTCTGAGACCACATGCGACTGTGTTTCCTGTGTCTGTCATCGTGGCTATCTCTGCTCCTATCGTCGTCGTTGGCTCTACTGTCGTCGCTTTTTTTCTCGTTTCTGCCATCTCCGTCTCTCAGATTTTCAGTATTTCCACTCAAACCGACTCTAAAGGCCTCGAGTATATTTTGAACACGGGAGATACACTTGCTGTGTATAAATAAAGAAGATAGTGAACAAAAACATGCATTCCAGAGCTCAAACATGTAAAATTATTTCTGGCCTCTCTTCTTCCCCTCGTGTTCTTCCCTTTTATGACGACTAACATAGTCTCCCCGTTTGTAAACCTTCCCACAAAGATCACACTGACCGTTGATTTTAGGATAGTCAACACTGATCGCCCAGTTGATATGCTTCGTCCATACATGTCTCCTCTTTTCCTTTTCCTCGTCAAATTGTGATTCACAATCATGTTTCGGGCATTTCCTGTGATCTGCCATATGCTCTCTGAACCCAGGAAGACGTCAGCTCTCAATCAAAGGGGTAAAATGATACTTCCTGGAAGGGGCAAGACTCACCGGATACTTTCCTGGTCTGTTCCCCTGAAGGAGCATCCTTTCCAATAGCATCGAATGCGAGTCCTTGGCTTTGGAAAATCGGCGGCAGCCATGGTGGGAGGGATAAGGGCGGTAGAAGTGTAAGTGAGTTTGACACACGTCGGCCGAGTCTCCACATGTAAGTTGGTTTCTGTTCGATGCATCGCGACCTCTGTCATGACACTCTTCAGCTCCGTCTGCTCCGCTTTCTCACCAAAGGGCTTTGCTTCCCGGTGAAGCGGTGGCGACTCGTCAACGTCTCAAGAGCATTGGGAGGGAGGTGAGAGTTCAGAAATGAGGTCGGATGGGGAGAGATAAGAGACAGCGGTCGCGGACACAGAAAAACTTCCTATAGTATCCACAACGTTTGACTCCGGGACATGTGGTGTTGTAGAAGCTGCGTGGGGGTCGCGACTGTAGTAAGAGTCTTCCCACAAGCTAGAGTCATTGTGCTCTGAGAGTAACGGATCTTCAGCCCCGAGGCGGAATGCCCGTATTGGTTCGTTTCCCATGACCAAAATGGCAGACCATGTCAGATCAAAGCTGGGAGTTACAGGTTCCCTTCCAATAAACTATTAATCAAATCGTGCGCCCGTTATCGCCTCGAAAATTATATTAAAAGATGAGGTTGGGAAGTTGGGAACGAGCGCCAAAGTGGGGAGCTCTTCGTTTATATGCTGGGACCAACAGTGATAGCTCGTTCCGTGTATATGCATGTGCTCGGCAAAGTTAGACGTCCAAACGAGGTTGTCGCTTTCGGCTGCATGTCGTTCTGGGGTGGTGTTCCTGGCAAATGTACAGCCGTACCTTGCAATTGGACACTGATAACGTCATTCGGGAAATGCACAAGTACCTAATACCTGCCGTCAATGCCTAACGAGGGGAACCCTATTCGTTAAGGTTGAAGGGCCTGATTTGCGAATCATCTTCCATCGGTTGAGCCAATAAGATGTGCCCGGCCTCCAAAATGAAGTTCAGGCACATGACTGGATGGAGCCGCTGAAAGGGATGCTCAATGCGCACCGAGCAGAAGGGACATCAACCACCAAAACCAGACTGTTGAGGATCGATGGAGTTGGTGTTGGTTGACCTCATCGCCTCCTGCATCCCTCAATCTCCATTCCTTTCTGAGAGCAATGAGCTCACCATTTGCCAGATCCTCCAATGAGGGTACATTCAGCGCCACGACGACAGAGACGCCCGATACGTCAACGCAGTCTAATGCGGGCGAACTTGCCAATGTCTTGGGCGCGGCTCACGATCGGTTCGTGGTGGTAACGACGCTTCTCTCACTGATTGATCCGGTGCGCGGTGAGCCGACAACCCACAGTCTCGATCGGCATCCCCACGACGACTCATGGAAACACGAGCAGCTTCAGAAGAAATTTCTCGATTCTTTTGCGTTGGTTTCATCGACATCTAGAATTGGGAGTGAGACTGCAGCAGCTGTATGCTTGGAGCAGGGCCATCCGAGCGGGACTGTCTTGCGACTTGCCCGGAATCGTGGTGTTCCCAAAGAGCTCGTCATCAAGCTGCAGGAGATTTTGCATGATCTGACTGATGTGGCACTGAAAGGTATTTTGGTCAGTTTCCTGTGCAACCGCAAAACACGACACTAACTTCAACGAATTGCCAGAGAAGAGTGCAAAGGATGTAGAGCCTGAGATCTTACTAAAAGTCATCAACCTAACCCGAGATAGGATCTGTTCGCTTCTCAAGGAGCTCAGTAAAAAAAAAGTTCGAGAATCTGTGGAAAGATCTATCAGCGAGATGGATGCAGACGACTTGGAATCGGATGACGCCGAGGAAACAGGCTTCAGGCAGTGGGTACTCAAACTGCGTCTACTGACGACGCTCGACCCCAAATTGGATTCGGCTCAGCTTGCCACACACGTAAAGTGGGCATCGAAGGCCAGATGGGCCTACTCAGAACAGCTTGAGACTTTTCTTGGTACCGAAGATGAAGAGTTGCCCGCTTGGCTTCAGCACATATACAAGTTGGGGCGATACTACGCAGCAACGAAGGCAATGCTCAAGTTGGCCTCAAAGCAACCAGACGTATTCACGGCTATCCATGTCGAGCCCGTGGATGCACCTGAACAAGTCAGATTTACGCTTGGGAACCAGCGAGATTCTCTTCTGCTGGTGCTTAAAAAGATCACGGCCGCTGACCCAGTAGAACTCAAAAACAAGTTGGGTCAAATTTGGTTTATAGATGATCCCGAGAGAAAGCTACGAGATGCATGCCGTATGACTCTGACCGTGCATGCCGAAATGCAGCTTCTCAGCTTCTACGATCATGATCCCGATCTTACGCCACGACTTCTGTTCATGGGCACGAGCAAGAAGGCATGCTACTTGTGCCACGAGTTCATGTCTCGGCACCCGCTTACGATCGGCGTATCGGCAACCCATCAGAAACTCTACCCGATGTGGCTTCCTGCTCCATGCTCTTCTGTGGTGCGGAAGAAGCACAAGGCACTTCTTTGGGAGTTTAGTCGACATCTTGAGGAAACAACTGCCCGCGACCTCGAAACCAGATTGGGAATCCGGAGGCCGAAATCCAAGGACTCGACGGCCGGTCCTTCACTCACAACTAGTTGGACGGATTCAACTGGGTCAAGGACCCAAGATTTGTCTCTACGAGGTCTCTATGATTCAGTGTAGATGTACCAGAGATTTCAGAAAGGCCTAGCACAGATTGATAATTTCATACACTGTATTGCATGTCCTTGTGTTGATGGTTCGATGCCCTATTACATTACCAATCACATCATCGAACGACGGAGTCTAAGATAAATCCAACAATACTAGTGAAGAATATCTTAGGTGGGATAAGATGTCACAACAAATACGTCCTCCATAGTATTCGATCCAGGATTCATTCGACTCTGGTTTCTTCGTTATCCCTACCATTTCTTTTGAAAGACATTGCTTGTATTAAAGACTCAAGTTGACCAGGGATTTCTTTTCATCTCCTTTACTATTTTAGAGGAGTTTTGCTATGCGGGCGGAGAACCACCTATTCTTCCCCATCGTATCTATCCCTACCCCTACCCATATCCCGATCCGGTAGTCATCCTTGTTGTCGTCTATGCCTACCATCCACCCGCATAGCTAGAAATAGCTTCTCGGTAAGCAAAACTCATCTAAAGTACCTTGAAGCTGGAATTTTGAACATGTTGAAGACCTTGATGTCCTAAAACACTTGGTAGGTGGAAACCGAGAAACTTCACAAATGTTTTCTGTCGTAGTAAGTTGAGGATCGATCACGGTAAGACTTCATTGATATTACAGAATGTACTGCAATTGATTGGAAATGAAACACGAAAGAATATGTGGCATCCAGAAGCTCCCCAAACAATGACCCACAGGCTACAAAGGTGCTGGGGACCGTAGAGGTACATGAAAATGTTTCCTACGAAAGTTTCTGCCCAGCAATTTATTAATTACCCAAGATATTGCGAATACTAGCCGCACGAAGCCACGATGTCATGGCTGCTCGGCGAGCTTCCTTTTTGGAGGAGTCCTCTGCACTCTCTGGGCTCTCTGTCACCCCATCCTCTCGCAGAAATTGACGCGACACAAACTTCCGCGTTTTGTTGGGAGATGTCTTCAAACGCTGGGAATAAACCCTGGATAAATTCAGGCCAATATCTGAGACTGATCAAGAGAAAACAGTCGGGCTTCTTTGCGTATTTTACAAACATCTTCCGGAAGATGGGAAGCTAGTCTTGGTGAAAGATGTGATCACCATCGGCCCAGATGATGACAAACTCCGAGAACTTGCCCAACATCTACGGAACGCTGTTTTGAAACCGAGTGAGTCTGGATGAACGCGATCCACTGTCCGGTCAATATTTCGTCTGACACATCAGGACTGAAGTGAGACTCACCAGCGGCAAGCAACCCAAAACACCACTTGTTAAACCCCTGAGGCTTGATTCTATATGGTACGCGTATGAGCAACAATACTCAGTGAAACAAGAGTGTCTCCGACGGGACGGGTACAAATGCGCCTACACAAATTGGCCTGACTTGGAGAGCGTACAGGACGGCCTAGTCAGTGTAGGTCCTGATAACGATGGGCGGTTAGTGGTCTGTTCAAAATGCGCTCGCATCCTTCCCTTCGCCCCCGGGGAGCTAGGTGATAACGACCAAGAGGATACAGCCACCGAAAGACATTACAAGAGGGTCATTTGGTCGACTCTACAACGTTACTTTCCTTCGTTCGTCAAAGACAAGGCAGAGACTTTCAAGATGGTAAACCGACTCGAAAACGGTCTGACGCTGAATCTCAATCTGTGCCATTACTTTGAAACATTTGATGTAGTCTTTCGGCCTACTGAACAGGTACGTGGCTTTGTTCTCATGAGGATTCCAAGTTGCCACAAGGCAAGCATCGTGAACGCTCACCTTTTCACCAGCCGGACGTATACGATCTTGAGTGGATGTCACCCTTGAGGTGCCTCGCAGGAAGACGCTTCACTAGCAACGATGAAACCATGAGGCTTACATCAAGCGATTCGAACTTGGCACTACCGCGTCCCCAGTTTCTCGAGATGCACTATCGGCTCGGGCATATTCTCAAGGATAGTAAATACTTGCACCACTTTGACTTCGAAAGGGAAATGGAAAAGACGTTCGACTATCCCGCAAGCGTCATGCCAGACGGGTCGACCGACTTAGGGAGGATCATTACGGAGAAGTTGTTGATGCACATCTAGGGGTAGGGATTTGGTAGCTGATTACACCTGGCACTGGACCACCATTGATCTCGGGGTCTGTTTTTCTTTTCTTTGACGTAGGCGCGTGATGCTGCTTATCAACCAATGCCATAAGAAGTGAATGTTCTACACTGCGATTCTGGCTCTGGCCTTGGTTCTGGAAGAGCGTAGCTGCGGCAGAAATACCGCTCTATATACCATGAAAGACTTCCTGGACAGACCTAAACATGAGCGGGAAAGTGTTGTCGTTGTGAATCTACTTCATTTAGTTCAGAGGCGGGAGCGGGGTGCAATCGATCAGCACCCGGTTCAAGACTGAGTAAACATATATTCCGATAACGCTCTCAAAAACATTCAGGCGGCGTTTTTCTGGGAGGCTGGGGACAAGGTCTGCTTGATCCCAGTTGCTTGAGTTCACCGTAAGATCCGATTCCAGTCGCCCAGCCTGCTTGGCCAAGAGAATTTCAAATGTGACCACATCCAATCAACGCCAGTCAGCCCCGAAAAGGAACTGCACCCTTCTGTAAGCCGCCACACTTCAACAAATCACATGTAGATAATAACAGAAGGTCAGCTTCCTCTGGCCACGGAGTATCCATGTCATATGCAAGGAGTCATCGGACCAGCATGTTGTGCGACATCTGGCTGCCTTAAAAGCGCGCCAATCTGACAGTATCGCTCGAGGAAGTAGAAACATGCGTGGGACTTAGAGGTTTCGTGCCCAAAGGCAGGAAAATCTTAGTATCTTTGCAGACATGCGAAATTCTCCCAGATCAGCACCACAGTATTGGACAACAAGTGCAAGCAGCCCCCACATCTGGCAGCCACTCTTTCTAAGTCCTTTTCACGACCACTTCTATCATCTCCATTGAGACTTTTTTCCAACAAGATGACTGGTTGTAACTCGACTCCCGGTCCATTGAATGCCGCTGGAGACATCGTGGGCTACGGCGTAAGAGATTCCATTCACTCTTTCCTGTGTTGTGTGATACAATTCTACTATTGCTTTGATTCTGCACCGCAATAATTTCAAATGATGTGGATCAGCATTCTAATAAGACTCCAACATTAGATACTCGCGGCGTTTTTCGGAAGCGCGCTCGTCACCATCGCGGCTGTTTTACTTGCGTACTACCACGATGCCATCGATGACGACTTGATGACCGACTTGGACCACCAATTCAAGATCGAAATCAGATCAATAGTGAGAGAAGCTAAAGAAGGCGTCGAGAGGTTGCTCAGAGGCCTCATTAAGCGAGTTTTCCGACAGGTCGCAGAGCTCAGTACTGCACGGAGCAACACCCAACACCGGGGCGATCTTCGGAAAAGGCGCACCGCATGCTTCAACCAATTTGTACTTTCTCTCAGCGATCAGCAACTTGTTACAGGACTGGCGCTCCTGCTGATCACTGTCTCAAGCCAGAATGATTTATCTGGCTATGAATTTTCAGTTGCTCACAGCCTTGCCTGGTTCTCTTCCACTACCCACCTGGCCACCTTGGATGTTCTACGGCCGACCTTGAAGAGGCAAAACCGATACATCTTGGCCATACGTGTCTTGGGAGTTTTGTCTATTCTCGTACTCCTCACATATACGTCTTACCGAGTATCGTCGAACATGTCCGAGTCGAAGTTGCCAGCATCCTGCACAAAACGGCAGGTCGAGGTGGACATCATCATGGTCTATGAACTTGCTCAAACGACGCTCGTTCTTCTGGTCATTTGGGGTGGATACATCTGTCGACTATTGGATATATGGCTGAATGACGAATTCGACCTTTGGGCTTGGGCTAGCCGTGCTCAACTAGAGAAGTACCCCGAGCCTAGGCCTCTAAGTCTCAGTCAGCGACGGGCGAAAGCGCTTGCAAATCGCAGGTGTAACAAGCTTTTGCGTCTAAGAGAGCTCAAGAAGAATGAGTCGTTCTTCTTATCTTTCTATGCTACCGAATACAGAGTGACAATGGGGGGTTTCTACTACAATCGGTCATTCCTCTCGATCATGCCCATGATATCCTTCAGCTTTTCGTACGGCGTCTGTCAAGTGATTTTATACGCGTTTATACATGCGCCAGAATTGACAGAGGAGGCTAGAGAAATGGGGTTTGGTCAGTTAATGGCGCTTCTTCTTCTGCTCAAACCTTGTCTCGCAGCTGGTGAGGTGTATAGTGGTACTCTCTACCATCCAATCCATTCAAATATCACAGGCTCTAACTCATGCTCAGACTATCAAAATGAAAGACTGGTGGTAAATTCCGTTGTTGTAGAAACAGACACGGTGCAAGAACAACAATCACAGCCTACGCGTCACCCGTATGACGAGGATTTTGAGATCATTAAGAAATGTTTCTTTACTGCGGTGGATGATCCAAGTGAAATACCAGAAGCCAGGAAAAGCTTTCTGCTCGAGGAATTCAGAGAGCCCACACTAATTGAGTACCAACTTACCAGAAGGGGATTGTCGCTTAGAACGATGTGTTTTTTCATAATCATTCACACTGCTTTTGGCATTGTACTTGCAGTATTACTTGTCATTTCTTCTAACCAGCTGGTATACGCTGCAGCTTTTGCTTTTTTCCTTCTGTGGATGCTGTTTCCTATCCCAGATTTTCTTGCGCTAGTAAAGATCCTATTTGAAAGATCTCCAGCCCAACGCATTTATGTGGAGACGGAACTCTTAGTTCAGGAAAGACAACGGATGTTGTAAACTTGATTAGTTTCCAGAGGGCCTGCTTGATGAGCTATGATATCTTCTAATTAGCAAGAGCCCCTATTCTTCTTAGTCCCCTTTTCACGTCGCGAAAAGTGCAAGCACTCCAAACCCATCTACTTGCTCAAAAACAACCATCAATGACATCCTTCCACCAGTCTTTGAAACTTCATGAGCTGACCGCTTGACTTGTGGGAGCATTTTCTCCCCGTTGGCCAGTCACAGGCGTGTCAGTAAGCTCTATCGGTGTTGTTGTCTCTGCAACGGCACCTGACGATTGGGCAGCTTCTTCATCCCTTCCCTCTTCGCTCGTTTCTGTTTGCCGCTGTGATTGCTTTCGACTTTTTCGTAGTTTCCAGAGCCACCGCAGGAAGACGTAACTCCACACAAACACCATCATCGAAACCAGTGGGAAACTGAACACGGCAGTACCATATCCTAATACCCTCGCACCGAGGCCCACATCTTTAAACATGCCGAGAGTGAAAGAAACCAAAACCAGCGTCGCAAAAGTTGTGATTCCGAACCACATCAAACCAGACAAGAATGATCGTATCTCCTTGTAGGTAGCCCCCAGTCGCAAGTCAAGATCCACTAAAACGTGATCGGTGGCGATTTTCAGGAAGCTGAGGAACACCATCAATGGCACTACAAGCGCTCCAAGAAGTATCACAACACCAAAAAAGTCGTACAACAATGGTCCTAAGTTCCTGAAGCGTGTTTGCATGCTGAGGATTCCTGCAGATAGTGAAAGAGGCAGGAAGATTGTCGCCAATATGGTGAGTCGCTGGACGCTGTTCGTTTGTCTCATTTCTCGACGTAAACCTAGAAATTTGATATCGTGCTCGAGACTGGTAGATAATCTGAACAAGCAACCCTTGATCTCAATGCAATGACCGCGTATTTCCTGTTGTATTCCCGCAAAGCTGGCCTCATTCAGCGCCGTTGGCGATGCGGAGGTAGCAGATGAACCAGGTTTGTTGGCAACTACGTCCTTGGCAATTTCTGTCAAGTATTCGACAGCCTCCATCATTCGCTCTCCTGCTCTCTTTATGTCTTGAATGCGGCAAGACTGTTTCGTTATCTCTTTCAAGTGTCCCTGTTTGAATTCGGAGCGACGCGGGTCAAAAAGAGGCTGTTTCTGCTTGATGTACCATTCTTCGTAGGCGACGATGAATTCTGAATATGATATCAGGGTCGCGTGATAGTATTGGAGACTGAACAATTGTTTCCAATTTGAAGCGTTTTTGAAGGTTTGATACATACGATCTAGGTCGTACAGCTGGTTTGCGAATGAAGATGTGAACTGGAAAGGAACACGCGGTAGTCCCCAGACAAAATTCGTTTTATCGGGTTCAAACGTCTTACACTGGATCCATACTAGGTACTGGATGCTTCAGCACAATTCTCAATCAGAGATTCCAGATCTGGAACAGGTGAGACACACACCTTTGGAATGATTTCGATCTCCCTGAAACAGAATACTCCTTTCTACACGGGCGAAGGAGACATCTTGGCGGCTTATTCTGGGCCTGGGCTTGAGGAGAACCTCGAATGACTCCAAGCGATACCAAACTGTAGGACCATTGTTTCTGGATAGCAGAGACATGATTCCAGTTTTGTAGTGGTATTCCGTAACCGAGAATGTACTTGATGTGTAGGAGTAATAGGACTCGCTTGTTGAAGAACGGGTATGAGAGTCCTCACTGCTGACGTCGTTTCTGTCACCAGTTCTGCGGCTATCTCTGTCGTTGTTTCCATCAATGTCTTCGTTGTCATCCCCATTGCTACTTCTGTTGTTGCCTACGAAGTCGTCCGTGCCATCGTTGTTATTTTCCCACGGCAGCAGAGCATGGTCGTCATAAACCTCCACCACATAGACTCGACGCGACCCATCCTGCTGATCTGGAATACTGTTGAGAGTTTCACTGAACTCCGCAGCTGTTTCACAAACAACTTTCCTGTCACAGAGGTCATTTGCTTGGGCACATTCTGCTCCAAATTCTAGGCCTTCCCAAACTCGGACGTATCCATATCGATCACTTTCCAGGATGTGAGTCCAATCGTCAGCAAAGGTACCTGACTTTGCTTCCTTGAAAGCTTTGATGGCGACGCGATACGCTTCTCTCGGGTCAAATACACGCCCTAAAAAGACTAGTACAGTGTGAAAGGCGTAGATTACTCCGAAAGGAGCAAAGAGGAAATCCGGAATCATGATCATGACAGGTGACGAAAGGTTCAAAAGCAAGTCGAAAGAGGGGCAATGGCAAGGCCGTGAATGCCCAAGGAATGGCCGGGCCACATGAATAAATACTCGGAAGAATCGAGACAGCATGCATAGGTAAGGCTGCATCCGGGGCCAATCACCCGTGACGCTCCCCTCGCAGTGTAACCTAACGAGTAGTCAGCTGACAATAACCACAACTTCCTCCTTTCCTGATTTTTGCCCGCATTAAATGTTTCGCGTGTTTTGACGTGACTGGGGAAGGGGGAAACACACCAATCCCGCCAACATCACGACAGCTTCGCTTTGTCCCAGTTCAACTTGAGAGACTAGACTAAGCGAACGATGTCTTGTCAATAGCGAAGAACAAGGTAGGATGAGCGTTTTGTTGGACCGATGAGCCTGTGGCTGAAAATCGCCCAACGCTGAAGGCCATTGATACCAGCCATAATTCCTCTCCTCGACTTCCGCATCGTCGTTCCGATTCATCTCCAGTATTCTCTCGAGTGCGAGTTGACAAGATGTCCGGAAACAGAACCTTGGCCCATTACGATTTAACCCATGCCAGCTCTTGTCTTCCAACCACCGTCCCCTCTAATGTCTGTGGCTTAACGCGGCTGCGCTTGCCCACCAGCAAAGCCAGCTTGAGCCACAATGACACAAAATGGGCTTATCTGGAACACACATATCACAGCGAACCAATGATCTCATCATGTTTGTCAAATCAGGCGACCACCGCCGCTCTCGATTCACATTGCCTTATCAGAGCGCCAGAGATATCCTGTTGCGCTCCAAAATCTCGAATACCCCTACTGGGCAGGGCTCGTGTACAATCTGTACCTAGATCCTTCCTGTAATCCATCAAGAAGAGGACCCTCGCACATGCAATGCAGCGCAACTCTTCCGCAGCCCTTTCCCCTCTCGCTCGGCGCCGCCCCGCCCTACGGAGCCGCCCGGCCGTCGACCGATCCTCAGTCGCCCCTCTCTGTTGGTCTCGAATGCATCAAACCCCACTGTCTACCCCACAGACGCCGTCTGGACTCTGGGAATGCAGCCATGCACCTCTTCATGCTGTTCTAGACTTTCTCAAACACCGCGTATTTTTTCGCCCATATCGAAACACCCAAAATCTCAGTGCTGACCAAAATGTATCTCCTTGCAATGAAAGACTGTGCTGAAACGCCGTTGATAACGCGCTGTGTTTGTCGCAAAAGTACTCGATACCCTTCTCTTCCATCTGACGATGCTGTGTCGCTAAGCCAATCCTCCGCTGCATCATTTGTATCTCCATCATTTGCCGTCTAGATTGCCCAACTGCCTCGTCTCTCACGCACACCCCAAGCGAGAGGATCGAGGCTGTCTAAGTCGGGATGTTGTCGTGCCCACTCAAAGATGTACGCCTTCAGCGCCTTCCATCGGGGGCACCTCTTCTCCTCTGCCATCTCGGCCTCAGCTGGCTCCATCAAGTGGCCGGATGCCATCTGCTTGGCATCTTCCATCTCCAGCTCATCAACGCTCATGTGGGAAATCTTGGCAAGCTCCTCGTCGAAAGACCGGGCCATGGCTGGATATCCAAGAGACAAGTAGTTGTAAACCTGTGTAATGAAAGTGTCGTCAAACTCGGAGGCAATTTTCTCTTCGAGGGCCTTCTCGCGCTTCAGACGTTCTTCCAAGCCATGAAGCATGTGAAGACCCTTAAACTCCCCTGACCGAACGCGGTGTTCAGCGGTGCTTGGGGTGAGAGTGGCGGATGCATAGTGGGAACCGGGCTCGTCAGTGAGAGAGCTCTTGCCAAAAGCTGCAGCGAATGGATCCCCGGGAGTGGATGGAGGCAGCGGTGTATGCAGCATTCTGGGTCCCTGAAGAGATGCAGGCACTATGGCCTGATCGCTCTCGCTCTTTCGGAAGCAGTAGCCCCTCCACAATCCGGCTTCTCCCGTAGTATCCCTGTTTCTCTCTTCGGCGGTAGGGAGCTCTGAGAAGGGGTGATCCGGCTCGAGCTTCGTTTGCTTCGGTGAGGGGCACTTGCGGAAGACGATGTCCTTGCCCAACATTGGCGGCGACGCGGCCTTGCGCATCCTCCTAAACTCGCTAGTTTCGGCGGGCAACCCAAAGTTTCCAAAGGGTCTGCCGAATCCGCCGCCGCCAGCGTTGCGGAAACCAGTCTCGGGGACGACCTGGGCAGGTTTGGCAATGGGCACTGCAGCAGGTTGGGTGGCTGGAGTAGAAGGGACATATGGCATTCCAGTGTCGCCAATGGGCTTGGTCACTGGTTCAGGCGGGGGAAGCGCTGGCTGCGCCGTATCTTTGGCTGAGACAGTATCAGAGGTTATCAGCGGCATCAAGACCTCGCCAATTGGACCCTTAGAGCCAGCATCGGCGGTCTGATTCCTGGTGTTGGTCAACCACAGAGGATCAGGGGGGCTGTCGAGCTCCATCCTGTCAATGGCCGAATCATCCTCGTCCTCCTCGTCAAAGACGGGGACATGCTCGCCCCTCTCCACTGCCAGCTTCTCTGCATGCTCCTGCATATGCTTATGCCAGTAGCCCAAGTCTGAAGATTTCCGCCGGGGTGCATTGGCGTGACGGGCACGGGTTTTGGAGGCAGTCCCCGTTGGCTGGGGTGAGATGCTCTCGGGAGTGCTGTCGTCCCCGGAGCTCTCTCTGAAGTAGAAGTGGGCAGCGCCACCCTCACGAGGGCGACTGTTGGGGAAAGCAGCGAGAGCAGCCTCCTGCATCTGTCTCTCGGCCTCCATGGCAGCCCACTCCAACATGTAGGTGCCGGCATTCTCGTCTTCTGACTCTCGCCTTGCGCCCTTGGGCTGTCGCTGGATGATTTGGGAGGCAGGGGAAGAGGTGCCGTCGGCGATCTTCTTTCGTGACTTGGTGCGTTGGAGGTAGATATGGTTCGTGTAGGGAGTGATGTCGGTCTTGTCGGTCGGTCGAGTTGCAGGGCCGGTGTCCCCCACCCTTCGGGCTCGTCTCGAGGTCTCGATCAGCTGGGGAGCGAAGCGGCGCTTCGGCTTCTGGTGGTCGTCATGGTGCTGGGGCGGAGGCTGGCGAAGCTGCTGCTCGAATGGATTCGGTGACGGAGTTCGCGGGGTGTGTTCGGGAGTGGGTTCTGGTGCTGGACCAGGCTGATGTTGTTGTTGCTGCTGTCCCTGCTGCTGCTGGGAGCTCTTTCGAACGGACTCGAAAGTGGTTTCGATGGGGACGGGAGCGAACCGCCTCCGCGGCTCGGTGGACTGAGCCATGGCGGAGGACGGCGAAAGGTATGGTGTTGTAGTGGTGGTTGTTCGCTGAGGGCGAAGGTGGGATCCGAACGAAAACGAAGGGATCAGGAACGGGTGGGAGGGTTGAAGTCAGACGGACAGCGCTGAGTTTGCAGGGCTGGAGAAGAGGACCCTTTGTAGTGCAAGGAGGGGCAGTGATGGGACGAAGATGGCGCTCGTCCTTCCGGCGGGAGTTTATGTGGTGTGTATGTGGGTGTTGGGGTGGTCGTGTGAGAGGTTGGTCCGTGGTTGGGGGCTGTTGGTGCCGGTGATGCTGTCGCTGCCCGTGCAGATGCGTAGTTGGAGAGAGGAGGAAGAAGGTAAGGTAAGGCAAGGCAAGGCGGAGGACGGATCGTGAGTATTTGTCGAAGAGTCAGACAGACGAGGTAAGGTAGGTACTTGTTGCGACTATGGAGCAGCATCAGCAGAGAAAGTCGAGGCGCGGAAAGAATGGAATGGATGCTAGTAAGGGGTGAGCGGTCACAAGGCGCCTGGAAGCAGCAAGCGATTGACGGCACAGCAATGCAGTGAGTAACAGCAACCCGACTGGAGCAGCAGCAGCAGCAGCAGCAGCAGCGAGAACGGGAGCGGCAAGTACAGGTGCAGGGAAGAGGGGGCGATGGGAGTGTGCGGTCGTAATAATAACACAGTGGGCGCATTGTCCGCGGTACGTATCCGAGTACGTGGGTTCTCTCTCTTTCTCAATAAATCAGTAAAAGTAGAGCTACCTAGGCCAGGGCCACCTTATGTGGCACTGTTGGCGCCCGGGGTTAAGTGCGCCATGTACGGATACGTTCCAGGCCAGGTCCTTTTTCATTTTTTTTTTTTTTTCCGCAGTCTTCCAGAACAACACACACACCGGTGACCGCACTTCAGACTGAGATGGAAATCCAAGGGCACGCAGCACAGCGGGCATGCGAGGGTGTAGTGGGGTTCGCCCGGGCTGGCCAAGGTACGCGGCTTGTCTAGGACGGGTAGGTACGGGAGAAGGTACCTTTCCCAGCAAGAACACACTCACTTGAGTGAGCGAGTGGGATGACGCCCAGGTATCCCAACGGTGTGCCTCTTCATAAGCACTGTGCCGAAGGAGGGTGGCCGCGGGGCAGGAACGCTGCAGTGAAATGGATGATGCCATTGGGGTCCCATTGGGTGAGGAAGGAACCCCCCAAGATGCACCTGTCCGCCTTCCCATTGTTACTCGACATGAGCGTTATCATCCAGTCATTTTGTCTCAGAGACAGCCATCAACAAGTCCAGGTCGAAGCAATTCAAAAAAAAGAATTACTCTGGTAATCACTCTGAACAAGCACACATTCAGCGCGGCCAGACCTCTTCGTCACCTCAACCGCTGCCCCGATGTCGCACAACACCCGCCGCCCCGCCCTCTCCTCTCCTCTCCGCCTCTGTCAGTCAGTGTCAATCTCTCGGCTGTCTCTGTCAGAAGAAGGACCAACCGAGCACCGAGCAGCTGCCCCCAAAACACAGTTGCATTTTCAGAGGGTCACACCTTGCAGGTACATTGCCGCTCCCGCTCCCACAAGCTCCGATTGACCAATTCCACGTCCATGATCTCCCAAATTCCCACTCCATCTCCTCCACTGCTTGTACCTCGACCGTCTCGGCGGCTCAACTTGGACAACGCCGACACGGCCCTTCTTCGTCTCGTCTCCTCCTCCTTCTCTCTGTCTCTCTCCAGACGCTCCAGTCTATCTCCAGTCAACCCAGCTAACCCATTCACTTTCTCCAGTCCCTCCGTTCCAGTTTTGCAACCCAAATCCAGTCTTTGTTTCATTCGAGCCCGCCTTTTCTCGTACTATTCTGAGCCTCCCGGGGATAAGCTGGTACTCCAAAAATACCACCGTTGCAGCCGTGGGTACCGGAACCCTTCCCACAGGTCAGATGCCCATCGCGGATATGAGCAGGGCAGGGCCAGGGCACTGCGCAGACCAAAACCAGAAGAGCTCCTCCTCTTCCTCCTTTTTCTCCTCAAGATGCCAGGGCTAAGGGCAGCCCAACTACGGAGCATGTCAAATTGCACATGGCCTTTTGGCTCCAGCTTTGCTGCTTCGACGCTGCCCAAAATGCCAATAATCTCGCCCTCCCCGTCCAATCCATGTGCCTTCTTCCCGATGCCACAGTCTGCCATTTGACATCATCGCCTCAACCGACTTTCTTGGTCCCGCCCAAGGGTGCAACACCCAGGGCAGATGCCCCGACACGGAACCAGACCTCAGCGATCATGCATCCTACCCTTGTCTGGGCCCGGCTGGTACCTCCGCCGTACCCTCCGTACCTGACTGCACTACCCGCCCGCGCATAGTGTACCCTACGGATACACGTTCCAGGCAAGCCGACCCGTGTTGGCGCTGCGCTCTTAGTGTCCAGCACACCAGACGAGACCGGCACCAGACCACTCCAGCCGACGTCCATGAGGAATGCTTGGCCTGCGTTGAGAAAGAAAGAGAACACCACAGACGACAGCAGACGTTGCTAAGTAGCGCCTGCCGTCGCCTCTGTCTCACGGCCTCGACCTCAACGGACTGGATGTCCAATTTCGACCACCGCTACTGCTCACGTTATGCATGGAGATGGAGAGAAGAGGAGCCTCTAGAGACAACAACCTGCCAGCACCTGACGGAAATGGCGTCTGTTCGCCCCGGAAGCGTCTCCATATCATGCCGGCCGCACCACGTCCCTCCCCAGCGTTGCCTTCGACCACCCTGCAGTCCGCTAATGCCTCTGCCACCCGAACTCTGCTGGCCAACCTTCCAACCCAACCGATGGATTCAAGAGCTCTGTCACAAGGCATATCAGCAGAAGGCCAGAGGCCAGCTGCCTCTTCGACTTTGCCTGATCCTCTTCACCGATTTCCCACCCCTGCCCCGACGCTAAAGTCCCCGGACTGCCAACTGACATGCTGCCCGGATTCCCGCCATGGCCGCCAAAACTTCCTTTCCAGGCACCCAGGCCAGAAGGCCGCTTGTCCGTCCCCAGATTGCTGGACTCTTCGGGAATGTTGCTTCCCCAGGAATCAGCATTCTTGGGTCGTAATTTCTGTCGAATTTCAGGAAACCGTATCGTTAAGATGAGCAGCGAGGCTTCGGTGTGGCTGTGCTGCTACTTACGAGTCAAGCCCCGAAATTGTTTTACGAGGCCCGGCCGACAAAACTTGAACTGACCTCTTACAGCAGTTCCAACTTCCAAGGCCAACAACGCAGCAAACCCGGGCCAGCTTGCGTTCGTTCTTGCTTCGGACACTTCCACCCGGGGCAGTTTCCCGGAGTGCTTCGTTCGTTCATGCGCCGCGCTATCTGACGCTACTTGACACCTCAACTGACGCCATGTTTTCTTGGGCATTGCAAAGATCGGATGACTGCCGCTTTAGGATCAGTCAGTTGAGCCAACTGGGAAATGCGTCGAAACCGTTCATTGACTGGACGGGTCGCCCCAAATCCCCAGCCTTGCCAACACATCAAGCAAAGACGAGAAACATTCCACATTCCACACAAGCAAGACCACTCTGTCGCTTGAGAAGTTGACCGTGGGAGCCGGGCAACGGCGATACCCCCCGCGTCACATCACGTTCCTGCTGTCCGTTTCCCGCACGGCGCACGGGGGTCATCCAGTCACCTCCCTTGTTCGGCCGGCACGGTATTGATACGCCACACCAGGATCAATCACCAAAAAGTGCGCCATTGTCAGATCCCAAATCAAGCTCACCGACGATCACCGACCCCCGTCGAACCCCCACATCATTGACGCCCTTTACTCCAGCGTCTTATCATTCAAGTGCGGCACGCCACACTTTGCCCAAAGCTTGATGGCCGTCGAAAGACATGTCCCTTGCTTCTATAGCGAGTTTACTTTAGAGAGAAGTGAGACTTCCAGACGGCGCTTCAGCTCACCGATACCGGCATCAAACCACCGCTCTGTGCCGCCCTAAAACACGTTTGATTACACATGACTCTGTCACTACCAAATAACGCATTCAAGCTCCAGCTGCCTCTGCATGCGCCCCGTCGCCCCGTCGTTCTGCAGGAAACCATGAGCCGGGGAACTGCTTAAGCTTCGAACTCACTTCCAGCTTAACTTAGCCAAGCAGTAAACCCCGCCCAGCTCGGTCGGTGAGACTTCACGACAACCTCACCGTCTCCAGCCTCTGTCAGCTTCCTTGGTCTTTGCGTCCGAGCACCCACAACAGCACAACCGCACACGTGCCCAGTTTCTGCTTTTTCCTGCCACGCGCGCTCCCTGCGATGCTACCCCTCGTCTGCAAGCCACCTGCAGCGCGAGCAGTTCTCGTGATAATCAGTAATTACGGGCCATTGTCATTGGCCGGTGAGTGATTGACCTGCGGCCGCTAAACCGCCCTAGATGCATCTGACACACACCGCTCAGCGGGACTTTTTGTTGAGACCACTTAGAACTGGTTTTCACCGGGCGGGGTGGTGCTGCCAGCCGTCTCGTTGCCTGTATCGCCCTCAAATTAGTTTGCCCGGAACTGCTCGCACCGTCCGGGGCCAACCGCCCCTGCCTGGGCCCGAAAGCCTTGAAATGGTGCCGCAAGAAGACATTGGGATGCCCTGCCGGGCACACCCGCGGCCGGCCGGCGAAGCAGGGATGGGCGACCCTTCCCCGCGTCCCTAGCTCCACTTTTGTCCGCTCCTCGCCGGGCTCAGTCGGCTTCAATCGTTTATCCGGCGGGCCCTCGCCTGTCGCTTGACATAGTCGCGTGGCGCCGTGGATCTCGGACCCGGATGTGGTTGCTGATGAACCTGTTGTTTCGAAGATCTCTTCGGAAGACAACCAGACGCGGCGGCAATCGCGGACACTGTGCCGCTGATCTCTTGTTTGAAACCGCTCGCCCCAAGACCGTTTGACCATTTCTCAGCACAAAGATCTACTATCTGATTTCCACGGGCGAGGTACACGTAAGTGGCGTTGAAAAGTTCAGACGGCACGAAGATCCTGATGTCCCATCCGAAGAGCCGACTTCATCCTCGCCTCGCGTTGGCGTCATGGAGAGTCGACTGGATGATGTCCGCGGGGTTTGCAAGGGATATCTTTGAAGGCCGTGATGCTATCCTCGACTTCTCTCAAGCTTGATGGTGAATACCGGCGCAGATGATGCCGTAGTAGCCCCAGATTCATTTGCAGTTTGACGGCAAACACAACTTTTGCTGATGGGGCGGTGCCCTACCTTCAAATTAGTTCGAGCCCTTCTACCCCCCTCCCCACTTCCTTCTATCCCTCCTGTTAATACGGCGTTGGTTTCATTATCGTCACCGCTACTATGCTATGATCATTGCTCGCGCGGATCACCAAACTCGCGAATATTAAGGTCTTCTTGAAAGTCGATTGGACTTTGTGGCGCGGCTGATAAACACAAATACGGACGCAACAGACCCTGGAAGTCGCCTAAAAGTAGCATATGGGGTGTCGAAGATGTGCGTATTTGATATCACGATATTCAACTCAACCAACATGGCGAAAAAATTTATATGGTGCCACGTCGAGCAGACTTTCGTAATCCACGGGTTGTGGTTGTGATGATATCAAGAGAAAGTTTATCTACCTTTGTTACAGCATACAAGTGGGCATTCAAAGTACATCTTGTTTGACCATCTTGATGTTGTGAGACTGTAACTTGGCGATTTCGCCATCATGAACACGACTTCTTCATGCCAACCTGAGAGAGCCAACCTTCTGCTCTGGCCAGGTGGCCAAGCCGGACGTCAATGGAGAACAACTCTCGAATGTCGCCGTCAGTATAAAGGAGATGGATATTCATGAAGAGGGGTCGTTGCACATTGTCGTACAGAAGCGCTGACAGCTCATCAGGTTACATGTCTGGCGGTACAACTCCAACCTTGTGTCCAACCTGGCTCTTCAGTGCGTTGTCTCCCTCGAGGCAACGTTGACAGCAGCGCGGGCTTATTCCCCGCCACGGCGTGCTACGAGGCACAACTGTAGAGGAGATGTCGTGCCTCGCACCCCTTTTGACCGGATATAGGCTGAGCAAGATGACGGGGACACAGACTTGAGATGAATACGGCCTGTACCACGGTGGGAATGAAACCCCTTTCTTGAGCATGGGACAGCTGGTTTTGCGTCCTTCTGAAAATTGACGGCAACAATGTCGTCGTTGTGGCATTCAACCTATCCCTCCTGTCATGGCCACAGGGTTGAGCAAGGAGACGAGCAAGTACCGCATATGTTTGTGAAGCCAGCCTCATCAACTGACGACACCTGGGGCATGAACTTGATCTCAGACGGATTACATGTTGTTGAGTGGAAGTTGATCTTCTGAGCCAGCATCGGCTGCTACCAAACCAGGGCGTATTCGGACAATATGTTGATTGTCACCATACGAGGCTACCACCCGAGGTTTCACTGGACAGGGCTGCGGACAACACGGATTGCAACAGCGGCATTCCCTAAAGATAAGCATCCTGGCGAACATCGTCTATTGACTCCCGGGATCATATTCAACGCAGCCTCAAGAAATTAGAACCTTTCGGGCCTCAATATGCAGCGGATAAGCCCGCAAAAGCAAGCAGTCCCCGCGACGACGCACAAAGACAAAGATGCCCGCCGCGCGCCTTGCAGTATCTTATCTTGAATGTCACCTCATTTGAGACAGCATGAGCAAGAACGCCATGCAGCACCGTTGGAAATTGCACGCCTGCAGCTATCGGCGCGTTCGACAATGCGCCGACGCACGCATGTGAGATGCAAAAAAGGAAATTCTACGACTCTTTCTCTCGGCGGCTGCTTATCGCCACACAACGCGTCAAGCCTCATCTCGGAAAGACACGAAGTGGGTGTCCCCCGCGCCGCCGCCGCATCGGCGCGTGGTGAGAGATTATCAATTGTGACCAGACAGCGTACGGGAAATGACGCTCGTCGCTCATATCGTGCAGCGAAAAACGTTATCAACGCCGAAATGAGCCACTGGCCAAGGGTACCTTTCGGATTTCTTTTGTTTTTATGTGTGATATTGGCTGAAGCAACGCAACCCCAGTGTCATCCCAGAGCCCACGCCGGGGTCTGGTTTTGGTGTGGCTGATTTCCCGTGCGATTCTGCAGGCGTTCGCCCAGGTTTGTCTCCAGCTTGGGTCCAGCCCCCAACCTCAAGCGAGGAGCCGTGAATCTCGTCGCTTATCTCTAGGTGGCTTGTTCGAGGCTGGATTATCTGCGAGCTCGGACTTTTGCGCGACGTGGCTGTCGGTGTGTATTTGCTGGTCCTGCAGCTTGCCTCCCGCCGTTAACGGCCACGCGATAAAACGGGTGGCAGAAGTCTACGGGAAAAGTCTGGGAGATGAACGCAATCCTGCGGTTGGGCTTGCACTTCGCGGTCCGGTTGGCGAGTCAGGTTTCCCGAATGACATGAACACATGGGGAAAGGAGAATTTAACTCAAAAAGCTTGAACAGGAAAATGTCATCAACTTTAAAATCGCAGCCACGGCGGGCTGGTTGCTGGGTTCGACACGACTCGGATCCGAGAGATTTGCGATCCACTCGTACCCGGGATCAAGACAGCAGCACTTCCCAAGCGGTTTGGATCTTCTGAAGGATGAAGCTTGCGGATAGGGAAAGAAGGATCAGCAGTCACTAAGAAGAGGCGCCGAAGGGCACAGACTGCGACTAGACGCGGCCCTTCTCTGCACAGACTGCCAGCGGTGTAGGATTTGTTGATGGCTAAGGTAGCTATCACGGGCGACAACACGGCGAGGTTGGCGATAGAGCGCTTGTCCCGGCCTGCTAGCCCCGGAGCACGTCCGACGAGGAGACACTCGGCGGCGGCGCATGTCGTCATTTTGCGTCTGTCTGGGGGTTTGCTTCAAAACGCGCTGGCCTGATTAGGAAGACGCGAGAGGTTTAGCGAAGGGCTGATGGAGATTTGTGGTTTGACAGGAGGTGCCAATGCTTGAGGAGCGTGCCGTTGCCGAAGGCACATGGCTAACGAGTAACAACGCCGCTTGGCTGCTGGCGAATCGAGATGTTGGTAATTGGGACCAGCAGGGATATCTGGTCCTGATTGGAGCAGCAGAAAAGGGCCGCCGGCGGCTTTTCTGTTAGAGCCAATGGGTCACCCGAAGACCGGTCTGGAATCCGCGTTGGGGGAGATGGGGTTTGTTCAAAAACTTGTTTTTCTGAGATGATGGTTTCTTGGGAGGGTCGGTTGGAGGGGGGGCATCGTAAAGTGCCGTGTGCTCCGAACGAAGACGGCCCGGGGAGGGAGTGAGTTCACCGCGCCGGGTGGTGCGCCACTGTTCTGTGGCTCATCATCTGCTTCTTGGGCGCTTATTGGGTTGCGTTTCTTGGGGGTTGCGGCGTCGTCGTGGAGAGGGGAGGCGCAGAAGCCACGCGGCGGTACGGCTGCGACGTCGTGTTGGCTGGCGCCAGCGAGGGTGGTTCGGGCCAGGCGGCGGTGTTGGCGCTTGCCATACTGTTTTGCTGGTTGGCCGCAGCTGTATGGATCGTCCACTGCGTTGGGGCGATTTGGATTCCGAGGTGGTATTTCCTTTCGATGATGGGCTTTGACTACTCATGGACATGGGGGCGAGGGGTTGTTTCTCCCTGGGCACTGACTGAGTGGTCCGCATCGAGATTCATCGTCACTTGGAATTACTCAAACGGCTCTTCTTCACGGGAAACCCGGCGCAGCGGTGTGAGGTGAGAGATAGAGCTCTCGGGATATTTTTCACCTCTCGGTGGAGGCACGAGGACCGAGCGAGCGCGAGACGATTCAAGCTTAAGGTAATTGGGGAGGGTTTCCGTTTGCGCGCCCCGGTTTAATCGGTGGGGATTTAGATGGCAGGAACACCGAGTGTTCGCGGAGGTTGCTGCGTTATGACGATGGTTGGGAGGTTCTATTGGAACTTTTCCATCCACTTTTATGTTGGATAGCGGTTTTTTATTTTCTTCTTCGTTCGGGTCGAGATGTGGGTTTTGATGCACATTGGATGGGATGGACGGGCACTAACGATGTAGCTACTAACTAGCCGATTAGGAAATTTTGGGGAACTAGATAACCGGACGGGATTGGCGTCGTCACTTTTGGCGGCATATTCAGCTTGGGGCTACAACATATAGACAGACGGCGCTAGGATGGGAAAGAAGAGCCGGGCCTTGGTGTGTCGCGTGAGGCTCGGGCGAGATGGAGGAGCCGGGTTCTGCGGAGAAAGGTGAGACGGGGAGTTTTCTGGTCCAGAGACGCCGCATGGTTGGATGATGGATGATGGATGATGATGTGTGTGAGAGAGAGATATGGAGATGGAGGATGAGTGAGACACGGCGCTGACGGCCCCACGGCCACATGTCTCTTGTGTGTGGAGAGTGTCTGCCTTTCTTTCTTGTGCCGTTGCCGGCTGCGTTCTTCTCTGCTCCGAAGCTTTTGTTCTGGTGTAAGCCAAGGCCCGCCGGGATGGGGATGTACTGCGCGGACGAACCGACTTGGCTTTGGGGGATGGCGTGTGAGTGGTTGCATGCGTTTGGCTCTGTTGGCGACCGAGTCTTGGGGGTGAGCCGGTTCGAGCGTGAGATGGAGGGTGGTCGGTGAGAGCCAGAGCAGTGGACTTGCGCTGGTTGGAGGCGGGCTGGAGGCGGGAGGGCTAGAATGAAGCTTGGGAGCGTCACCGTGGGTTTGGGTTTGTGTAAGGCAAGTTGGCGTCTGGGGTCCAATGCGGTTCTGACGGGTAAATGGGCGGGCGGCGTGGCTCTGGCTTGCGGTTTGGTGTCTGTCGCTCTGACTGGAGTGTGAGTTGGGATGGCGTCTCTCTTTCTCTCTCTCTTTGATGGTGGGCTGGGGTAGTGCAGGATTTGCGGGAGCTCGGTCTTGTGATCTCGGGGGGGATTTCTGACAAGACTAGACAACGAGGATGGGTGTTGTCTAATCGTGATATTAGTCGCAACCTTTTTCCTTCTGCCAGCTGCTGCGTACGACGCCGAGGCCAATCTCTTCAACATCCCCGCGATACCCAACGTGAGAAACTACATCTCTTGTGTGTCTCTCTCATCTGAATAGCCTTTCTACCTGACTCTTACAACTCCGTTCAATCTCCGCCCGCACCACGCGAACACCACGACGGAGGCAGACCCGGAGCACGGCAACGGGGCAAAACGGAAAACGTCACTGTCGCATACGATACGGATCCTCCTCTGGCCTTTTTTTTTTCTTTTCTCGCTGCTTTGCCGTTCCCGTTCTGCTACAAACCCCTGAGTTAATTTCTGGGGGCCCGAAGGAACTGCATCATCCTTACGGTGCCTTACGGGGCCGCAGTCACACTCTGAACCCAGTTTTTCGGACGCTGGTTTTTTCTTTTTGGCGGTTTTTTTTCCCCCTTACCCCTGCGGCAGGACTGGACGCCGAGCAAACACGCCGGCCCCTGACGATAACGAGACTGGACGCTGGGTTTGTTTTCCTCAAGAGAGTTTGTGTGTCTTTTCTTTTCTCGGAGGCGGTGGCTTTTGATGGGAGATTGTGTGTTGATGTTGGATGATAGCAAAACATCCTCTGCTATCTTGTCGAGATATCTACCGCTGCCGCTTGCGAGGAACCGGGACCCGAGGGGATGGAGGCTGCGGCGAGAGAATTGTAGACCCGTCCAGAGTAGCTTATTAGACGATACCCAGAGAAAGTGGAGGGCACGGAGGGGGGACTGACTGACTGACTGATCACGATCCGAGGTTTCCTTGCGCCGAAGTAGGCAACTTACGGAGCACTCGAGAGGGCCATTTGTTGTTATTACTCGACGGCATCCTCCTCCTCTTGGGACAGGTCCACATCCCAGGAACTGCGGTCTGCCACACCCCCGACGCCGACATCATCTCCAGACGACACACACGCGCACACGCACACGTTTCCCGGGTGCGCCCCATCGTCTATCTGCCTCCCTCCCCCCCACGACGAACCGTCCAGGGGACAGGCTTGTTGCCGCGCACCTGTCAACGTCTCGAGTTTCGTTTTAGTTTGGCTGG
The DNA here is from genome assembly GCA_025328345.1 of Colletotrichum sp. SAR11_59. Classification (NCBI taxonomy): domain Eukaryota; kingdom Fungi; phylum Ascomycota; class Sordariomycetes; order Glomerellales; family Glomerellaceae; genus Colletotrichum; species Colletotrichum sp. SAR11_59. The sequence continues at coordinate 127,486 of JAKMXC010000087.1, forward strand.
TCTTTCATCTATCTGGCATTTGCTGCCATCTTTTCCCCCTTCATCGTTCCCTCTTCGATATTTGGGAAAAGGCCCATTCTGCTACCTTCTTACTCCTTTCCTCCATCTCTCCATCCCATCTCATCCACCTCTCTCTCTGTCTCTCCACAAAGCCCGGGTGCGCTTACATACTCGTCGGCCGCTACTCGCCCGCGCAAGAAGAAGGAGGAACAAGGAACAAGGAACGGCACGAACGAAGACACACACGACCGGATCCACCGCCGACTGCGACTGACCGACCCGACGGACGACCCAAAGGGGACTCGTATTTGAAAGGAAAGCTGGCCCGCACCACCCACGCCGTCTCCGGCGTCTATCGAGTCTAGCTCTTGCGGCACTGAGCAGCAGCATCAGCAGCAGCTGGGCGTGTTTGCTTTTGACGGCCTCTTTGTTGCTTCGAGTGCGCCGTGTGGAGTGGCAGTTACATCGACACGTTTTCTGACGCAGCAGCAGCAACCGGGCTTTCTGTCTATCAGTGCGTATCTCTCTCTCTCTCTCTATCTCTCTGTTTCCCTATTCTGCGTTTTTGCGTGTCAGGTCCCTTGTCTTTTGGGGGTGGTGGCATGTCTATCTCCTTTGATCGAGGTGGTAGTGACATTACATCCGTATATGCCCCCCCATGCTCCCTTTCTTTTCCTTTTCGTTTGGTACCCTGGCGGGATCGTCCCAAGTTTAGCCCGTTCTCTGTATCCGTATCTTGTGTTGCGACCTTGCGAGGAGCTTATCTCTGGCGGCCGGGACAGAGCACACACGCCTACCTGGTCAGTGCCGGTGGGCTTGTAGGTTGCGAGTAAGAGCAGACGACGTGGTGTCTGTTGATTCCACGTCCAGCTGTCTCTCTGCTCTGGCTGGGGGTTCTGCAGATGGTCCACGATCTGCATCCGACCTGAGCTGGCGCCGCAGTGTAGGTGGTGTTCGAAGCTGGGCCAGGCCTTGTTGGACGGCGTCTGCTCAACCCGCATGCGCTATCTCCATTTCCATTCACAACCTTGTCCCTCATCACCCGCTGTCCGATGTCTGTCCAGCTCACCTAATTATCTGCACACCCATCCCACCCAACCCACCACGCTACCATCACGCCCCCCGTTTAGTTGCTGCTTTTTCTTGCTTTCGGATATATCACGACTCGACCACCAGTCTTTCTCCCTCTGACACTTCCTTCACGGAGGCGCAGGCGTTGCAGAGAGCATTTTACCGACTGAGCTTTTGTTTCGTGGTTTTGTTTCTGTCGCTCCTTCGTCTGTTGTTCGGAGGAAAGCCATAGTCGAAACGCACACTCACACCCCCCGCCTGAGGTACAGCTTACACACCGCGCGGATGCTACCGCGAGGCCCTCGCCGGCAATCCTACCTGTTTCGCGGCCTACGTCACAGCTCCCGACCCTGCAGCTGAAGAACAGCAGCGCACCGACCGACCGACAGCGCCAAGGGCACAGGAGGGAAGAAGAAGAAGAAGAGAAGAGGTCCACCGCCTATTTCGGACACGAGGAGAATCAGGGCAGATGCGAATTGCCAAACGGGCGGACGGGACGACAGCAGCAACGGAAGAAGAAAAAATAGGAGCAAACGGAATACGAGAATAGCAAACCCAGTTATTGCCCAGCGCACCAAGTACCACGGCAACAACACCACCAACACGACGAACAAGGTGTGAAGCTCGAGCACATCGCACGCAGGGACCGCACGTCGGAAACGCCGTCTGAACTTGCACCCATCGCCAGAGTCGCAAACGCGCATACCGCACGCAAACCCCCAAAAACTAAATCGTGCTTCTCGAACCCTGGCGGCAACAATCCGAACGACTGCCACCACACACGCCCCCAGGCCGCTTGATTGCACCGACCGTACGGTCCCTCGACTGGCGCTTTTGCGACACAGAGGCAAACCCACCCACGCCCCCCGGGCTTGAGGGAAGGGAAACACGGAAACACAAATTTCAGATGGCGACTTACACGTCGGTCCGCAGGTCCTCGACCTCCTCCGCAGGATCGGACACGGCCGCAGCAGGATCAGGAGTGGCAGCTGCCAGCAGAGATGACACAAACACAAAAGAGACGACGGGGGCATCCTCGTTCGCAGCGGCCATGTCCGTGTCGGCGTCGTCGTCGTCGCGGCCGAGTATATCTCCCGTCACCGCGACCCCGAGCCCCCTCAACTTCTTGTCGCTTGCCGAGACGAGCTTTACGCCTTTGTCGATGGACAGCGACCTGTTTCCCGATCGAGATTTCAGCGGCAGCATCAGCAGTACAGCGAATTGGAAGAGCGACAGCCCGAGTCCGGATAAGCAGCGGTCGACGACGTTACAGCTCACTTCTGGAAAGGGGGCGCCGTCCAACGCGACGACAACGACAGAATCAGGTATGAGTTTGAGCGACGACGGGGCGGAATTGACCATGCGAGCACCACATGCGCCGGCGTCAGCATCGTCAGCAGCGGATGCTGTTGCGGCGCTGGCAATGTCGCCAGAGAAGGAAGAACATGTCTCGGGTGCACGCGAGCTGGATGTAACGATGCAAAGTGCCCGCCAACCCGGCCAGGGACGGCGCCAGGAACAGGAACAGGGACAGGAAATGGCCAGGAATGTTGGCCTCGGCAGGGGAACAGCAGCAGCAGCAGAGGGAGAGAAACAGGGTGAGGGAGAGGGAGAAACAGAGTTGGACGACCAACAGGAGGCAATCTCGCGTATGAACCCGCGCCAGCGCTATGCCGGGTCGACGCCGCTGTCCCTCGATCCGCTGCAGGTGGCCAGGGGCAGCAGTGCCGCTACAGACACCAGTACTGCCGCTACAACCAACACGAACTCTAGCAGCAGCAGCAGCCCCAGCGCCGCCTCTCAATTCTCCCCTAAATCTAAATCCCACCTGCAGTCCCAGCAGGCCCAACCCCAGTCACCACCGCGGTCGCTCCGCCAGTCGAATTCTTCCATTTCTTCTCCTCCTGTCCAGCACATCGCCCCCCTGGCCCTGCGAACAAAAAATATCGGCGACAATAATAACATCAACATCAACACGACTGCCCCGAATACGAGTTCCATCACGAGCCCGCTTTCTGCTGCCTCCGCTGCGTCGGCCCTCTCCGCCCCAGCTGCCTTTACCCGCCAAATCTCCACCTCGTCGCTGCGATCCAACAGCAGCCTCATCTCCCAGATCCAGGACAGCTTGCAGCAGCAGCAGCAGCAACACCAACACCAACACCAGTCCCCCAGCCGCTACCGTCACCACCACTCCTCCTCGTCGGGTTCCAACATCCTGCAACCCGTCCCCAAGCCAATCGTCCGTACGACCTCCGACTCCAACACCTTCATCCTCAAACACCCCGTCCCCGATCTCAACTGCCGCTCCGGCGCCTACGTCGGCAACGTCGCCGCCCTCGAGAAGACGGCCGAGCGCCTGTCCATGACCAGCTCCATCGAGGACGCCATCCGCGACCTGCATGGGGAACTGAAACGCTCCGACTCCCGCCGCTCCTCCATCCTCGCCGCCTCCGTCGCCGCATCCCAGTCCCCGATCGACGACGCCGCCGCCCAGCCCGGCCCCCTGCGCGTCATCCCTCCCGTCGCCTCCATCGTCGAGCTCAACAACGCCGCCCGCCACGGCGGCTACTCCCCCAGCGGCTACGTCATGTCGCCCAACCACTCCCTCACCGGCCGCCTGCGCTCCGGGTCCAAGAACTCGGCGAGCGGGAGGCCAGAGATTGATGTCGACGCCGTCATGTCGCGTCACGGCCCCGGCAAGGGGTCCACGCGGAGCGCGAGGTCGGGCATGTCTGGGAAGCCCTCCCTGGCCGAGATTGCAGAGTCAGAGCCTGTTGCATTGACGCAGCGGGCGCTTGATGATGCTGATCGGGCGCCGCTGGCCGACGATGATGCCACTATCCGACGGCCGAATACGCATTACGAAGAGAACGGCGACAGCACCTCGTACAATGTCGGCGGGCACCTGGATCAGGAGCAGTCCGGCTTGGGATTGGACTTTGGCGGTGACAATGGAAGGCCCTCTGAGGACAGGCCAGCGACACCCAGGTCTACGGCTACCTTTGATCACAAGAACGCCTTCGATGATTTTGACGGCGTGCACTGCCAACCAGACCAGTACTCCGAGCGCGGCGGCTGGGATTCCCGCGAGCAGAGCGATGGCGAGTACAACGACATGCCGCCGCCGCAGCCCAAGACCATGCCGATGCCCGACATTACTGAGCCGCCTTTTGAACCCCAACCGCGGCCTATGCCTCGTCCCCCCAAGGCTACCCAGGTCAGGCCGCAATCGTACTTTGACGAGCTCACCGGCCAGGAGATGCTGTACTACCCCGCCCGCGTGCCGGCGATGCTCAACCTGCCCCCCAAGCTGTCTAGAAAGCCCAAGACCAATGTCCGGAACGCGAGACACTCCAAGGTCTTGCAGGCTATGGGACACCCTGGTTTTGGCAAGGCCGAGTACCTGCCTCAACATCCAGAGGCCCCTGCCGTGAGAGAGTCCAAGATGTGGCTACCCGACCCGCTTGCCGGGCATGGAGCCACGACGCTGGGAGAGGACATTGACGGCCAGAGATCTGGCGGCACGTCGATCAAGGAGTCTACTGCTGGCGTCGACTCTCACGTGCCTGCTGAACAGAGAGATGGACTGTTGGCTGGTGAGCCGGAGGATATGCCCATGGCGCCTCCGCCTACACAGCGCCGCAAGTCGAAGATGCCCAGGGCAGCAGATCTGCCGCCACAGCTGCGTGCCAGCGCCTTCTTCGACCTGCCGTCTACGACACCGCAGATTGAAATGAAGGATGGCTCGGCCATGGCTACTCTGGACAGCATCCTCGACGCCTCGGCGAATGCTCCCGTCAGCGCATTCACGGACCATGCTTTCGCCGGCAAGCTCGGCTCTGAGGTGTACGGCCCTGATGGCAAGAAGAACCGTCGCAAGTCTGCCGCGCCCGGGGCTCTGCTGCCCGAAGAGCACATTGCGGCGTCGCAGAAGAAGAAGAAGGGCATCCTACCTTTCGGCAAGAAGTCTGCTGATACGTCTAGGGCCAACTCCATGGCTCAGGACGATGAGGGCAAGGCCTTATCCGACAACGTCGACGCCGAGTCCAAGAAGTCTGGCGAAGAGTCTGAAGAAGAGGAAGAGGACGAGTTCGCTCATGTTCTCGACGGACCCCCGACGACACTGCTCGCCGAGCTGCAGTTGCGAAAGTACAACCAAAAGCTGCGCACGCAGATGCCGAACAGCGCCCTGGCCGGCGGCATGCACTCCACGCTCCTCGAACTCGACGCCGTCGCCGAGGCCCAGAAGAGGCATCGTGAGAAGAAGAAGATTGCGCTTGCCTGGGAAGATGGCGCCAACGACGAAAAGGAGGACTCTGACGATGACGAGGTGCCTCTGGGTGTCTTGTACGCCAACCAGGGTGTTGTTGCAGATGTCAACCGCCCTCTAGGTCTGATGGAGCAGCGTGAGAGGGAGGAGAACGAGCCTTTGAGCTCTCGTCGTGCTCGTCTTACGGGACAGCCTGAACCACCAAGATCGCTCAAGCCACAAAGGAGTGCCATGACTCTGAATGCTGGTTTGAGCCAACTTCGCCTCAACCACATGCCCTCTTCTGAGCGCGTGAGGCCTCAGGAGGAGTCGGAAGATGATGAGCCTGGCGAGACTCTGGGCGAACGCATGCGTCGTCTCCGGGCCAAGGACGAGGCCGATCACAACAACCTGCCCAAGGCCCGCCCTGTTAGTCGCGCCTTCTCTGCCGAGATTCTCACTCAGTTCGGCGAGCCTGAGGAGAAGAAGGACGAAGACAAGGGCAAGGAGAAGGAGGTGCCTCCTGAAGAAGAGACTCTTGGTCAGCGCCGGAAGAGGTTACAGGCTGAGCGGGAGGCGCGCGAGCGAGAGATGACCCTTGGTGGCGGACTTGGTGGCGGGCTTGGCATCAACCAGCCTGAAGCGCCGCCGCTGCGCAAGCAACATAGTCTGGCAGACGTCCTCGGCAGCCACCCAGGCATCCACCACGAGAACCCGGCCTTGAAGGAGCAGGCGAGGCTCCAAGAAGAGGAGCGCAAGGTTCGGGCGGCGGAGGCCAAGATGGCTGCCGTGCGTGCGCAGATGCCGACCAGTCTCGACAAGCCCAAGGCTCTGGCGCCAACTGGCGGTTACATGAACGGCAAGTTCAACGATGGTAACGGAGGTACGGCCGGCAGCAGGCGCGTCAGTGGTCTCATCGACAACGTCCAGTCGTCCAACGCCGGCGCCGGTGTCAACATGGCACCCGGCTGGAACCGGTCCAGCATGGCTTTCAGCAGTTACGGTGCGCCCCTGCAAATGCCGCAACAACAGCAGCAGCCTGCATATGGCGGCTTGATTGGCCAGGCTGGCATGACCCAGATGGCTAACAAGCCGGCGATCGCCTCTGGCTACGGCAGTTACACCGCTGGAGGCATGGGCGGCGCGGGTGCCATGGGCGGGATGAACAACATGAACGGCATGGGCATGAACATGAACAACATGCAGATGAACCCGTATGGCGGCGGAATGGGCATGCCGATGCAGACGCAGCCCATGGCGATGAACATGGGCATGCAGCAGCAGCAAATGACGCCGATGCAGATGCAGCAGATGCAAATGCAAATGCAGCCCGGACAGCCGCAGTCCATTGAGCGCTGGCGGCAGAGTATCATGTACTAGTCGCCAGGCCTTGGACACAATTACAAAAAGACCAACCGAGTCTCCGACTTGACTTACCCATACACTATAATCCGGCGATTTGGGTGGTCTGTACATAGAAGACATACAAAGGCATTGCGAGGGGCGTTGGAAATTGTTTCTTTTGTATTCAGGGACTTGTAAAGCAAGCATTGGAGATGGGAAAGGGAAGGGAGGGGGTCCTGGATAACATCCATCGCATATATCAGTTTTAATGATTGCATTGGGCGGGGATGCAGCTAGCGATGGTGGTTTTCCTGGGTGTTTAGATATACACAGAGCCCTTGCGAGGGTTGACTTTCTTGTTAAGAATACTGTCCCAGTGTTGAGATCGTGATGTTGAAGTCGTGTACGGGGAGGAGAGTCACATTGCGATCATCGTGAGGGCGGCGGTCCGGGTGGGAAAGCCGAGATCACTTTGCACCCCTGACCATCGGCCCGCTGTGATAATAATAGCAGCTCTGTGCTATCACATACCTCGGCTTGGCGAAAGAGAGCTCCTGCGGGTTCTTCTGGTTCAACGGGACCTTGAGGGTGACACTGGCTTGCTCAGGAGGTAAATTCGCACGTGTCGTTTTTGGTTTGATGCGAAAATGTTTCCTGCGTCCTGTCAGCCCTACGCTGCTGGTCTGCGTTAAGGGGAGGGGGGTGGTTGCTGCCGGGGAATTGCGATGTGCTTGAAACGGCGCGACGGGCTGGGACATGTGTCCCGATCTTTTCTTGGAGGCAGCCAGCTATCCGTGCCTAGCTTTGTGGTTTTGGGGCTCTGAGCATGCGCTGTGTCGTAATGTACCGTTGAGTTCTGGAGATGGCACTGTAGCGTATGTGTGATTGACAGACGTAGGTACAGTGTGAGAGACATAAGACACTGTAATGCACCCCTGAGCTACGCAGCAACACCCTTCTGGGGGTGGAAGGGAGCCTTTATCTTTTTTTTATCGGACCGCGTATCGTATCGTATCGTGCCCAAGATAGCTTGCTGGCGCGTCCGGACCGAACACTGCTCTGTTCAACCAGCAGTCCACCTCTGCTCCTTCCTGTGCCTTCTGATCTTTTCTTCTAATGCAATTGTAATCTTTTGTGTGTTCCTGGACTGCCTGCGATAACGAATACCCGCCGAACGGAATTGGAAACGTGGAAACGAGGAATAGGGTGCTGCGCTGCGCGGGAATGGAAGCATCACCGCTGACGAGGCAGCCTCCGCCCGAGGTGTTCAAGCCTAAGGTTGTCGAGCTGTATGAGGGGTTGTTCAAGGTTCGTGACTGTCTGGGGAGGCAATGCGCATTTGCGACTGGGGATTGCGGCTAACGGGCGGACGTGGATAGGTGCGTCTTTCTCTTTTTGGTTCTTCCTTTGCGCGACGGGGGAGGGTTCTGCGATCCGGAGCTTTCACCGCGGGCGGGTTTGAAGCTCGCGATGCGGGCTGGGTGGCCGGCTTTGGAGGTTGTCCTCCTTCTCTTGCGATTTGACACAATCCGCCCGTCCCATCCGACGTCTCCTCCCCATTTCCCGACGAAGCCGAAACCTCGAGGCGGGCTAACATGGCGAGCTTTTCAAGGACGACGAAGACGATGACCCGACCGAAGGTTTTTGGCGCGAGTTCTTCCTGCTGAGGCCGGACCGCGCGGCGCTGCGGCGGATACTGGACGGCCTCGGGCCCGCGGACATGCTTGCGCTCGAGGAGCAGACGAGGGAGCTGTTCTCGCGGGCGGTGGGCGCTGTAAAGAGCGGGCAGGGGGTTGCGGATTTGCATGCGCTTGATGTGAGTTGCTTTCCCTGGTGACAGGCAGTGGGAGTTTGGGCTGTAGAGGGGCTGACGACGGCAGACATTGAGCATATTCCTGTGCTCGGCGCTTTCGAAAAAGTATGCGCACCCGAGTTCGGACATCATCAACGTGCTGGCGGGGATCGACCACGTCGACACCGTCTTTACGGACTTTGTTGGCGCGCTGGATCTAATTATACGGAGCGGGAAGAGCTTGGAGCTGAGGCAGAAGGCGGTCGAGGTGGTGCTGGCTGTTACTGCCGGGGCGTACCAGACTAGTCTGTTGACGTATTTCATCCAGAGGGATCTGTTTCCTGCGGTCATGAAGGTAAGGGAGTTGCTACTGAGGGAATATAGAGGGCTGGTAAAGCTAACGGGACACCAGTTCATCCAAGACGCGGACTCGACGCAACGCATCCTCTACCCCTTTACCCTCCTCGGCCTGCTCGCCAACTACAACAAGTTCGAGTTCCAGAACCCGTACCAGATGCGCCTCAACGATTTCGTCAACGAAACGACGATACGGAAGATCATCAGGTGCGTGGGCGAGACGTGCCAGACTTTGAGGACGCAGTACGTGGACGTCCAGGAGGACCTGCCCGAGGGGTGGACGCTAAACGGCACGTTGCGGATGATGGGGCTGGGTGTCGTCGCCAGGGGGCCGAAGCCGGAGAAGAAGCCCGTCTACGACGCCGAGACGATGAAGACCATGTTCACGAACCTGTGAGTACACACAACACCAAGCACAAACTCACGCTTACTGACGCACGATCACAGACCAGGCGAAGAAGCCGCCGTTCTCCTCGCCACATACGACTTCACGCACGCCAACAAGCTCTTCTGCTTCAACCTCGCCACGCTCCCCGCCGAAAAGGGCGCCGAACAGCCCCTCGCCGCCTTCACCTCGCTCACCTCCTACCTCCTCCAGCACGCGCACCTCTCGGAGCGCACGACGCACTACTCGCACCTCAACCTCATGGTGTTCCGCCTGCTGATCGAGGACCCGGTGCTCTGCAAGCGCATCTGCAGCGACGAGAGCAAGACGCCCGTGCGCCTGTGCCGCCAGCGCCAGCCGTACCTGCCCCTCGTCCGCGGCGAGCGCATCCTCGCGACGGCGGTGCTGGACACCATGGTCGACGGCATCACGCACAACCTGCGCCGCCGGCTCGACGTCGGGCTGTACACGCTGTGCGTGGGCATCATGCTGCGCGTCGTGTCGTACCTGAGCCGCAGCCGCACGCGGCTCGCGTACCACTGGGCGGACCTCTTCCGCGCGCTGCTGAATCTGGTGCGGTTCCTGACGACGTACGTCGCGGACCTGAAGGACCTGGCGCAGGTGGACCTGCTGGTGGACAACGTGGTGAACCTGCTCGCGCTGTCGCTGTCGGCGGGCGAGGCGTTCCTGCCCGGCGCGGCGGCGTACGACGATCTGTTCTACAAGGTCGTCGAGACGGGGGACGTGCTGGGCAAGTTCAAGGAGAGCTACGCGCTGGGGAAGAGGCAGAGCAACTCGATCGACACGCTGATCAGCGTGAGCACGCACTACAAGGAGCTGCTGGAGGGCGGGCGCAAGAAGGCGAACCTGACGAGCGTGGAGGTGACGGAGGTGATTAAGCAGGGGTACGAGACGCTGAGCATACAGGCGAAGGAGGGGCTGGACACGTGGGAGCGGTATCGGGAGGCGGACGAGAGGAGTTTGTTGAAGAAGATGGCTAGGGCGGCGGTGGGGGATGTGAGGGGGATGGTTGAGCGGTCATGATGAGGGTTGGAGAGGGTAGATTGTATGAATTTGTAATGATGATTGATATGATGGATAGTCTAATTGATGGTGTTCCATCCCATTTTGCTGAGGCAATTGATTTTTGATGAGCGGTTATCGTCGTTTTGTGAGGCCATAAGATACGAGTGAATGGGTGCTAGCCAATTCTCATGAATGGCGGCTGGTGTCTTGCGGCTCATCGACCCCCACGTCCGTCTGCTCGGTTGCTGCCGAGAATGTAGCCGGAGCGACTTTTGACTTTCCGAGCAAACCTAATGCCAATGGTCTCATTCCAAAACATCATTCGATTTATTGCAGCATGAACGGAATCCATGAATAATGCACCTCAAGCCCTCAAGGTGTCAAATTACCGTCGGCCCCCTTCGTCGCATATCCTTGCCTTGTCGTCTTACCTAAGAGAGAGGTAACGCCACAGGAAGGGACGATGAGCAAAGAGTCATCCAACATGCTGTGAGGCTTGCTTTGTCATATCCACCCGCCGTTGACAAATTACCGCCCTCTGATTGGCCGAGAGCTCGAGAATTCCCGGCAGCGCAGTGGCCATGTCATAGCCGCGCCACGGGGCCACAGCCAAATCCTGTCAACTGACCCCTTCCCGGGCCCCAGCTTCTGCTCTGCTCTGCTCCGAGTGCAGCCACACTTTTGATCCGCAAACTCATTGGAGTCGAGTCCCCCCAACCCGACCAACCGAGCAAAAAACCTCCGACCTTACAAACAAACCACCAACTTTCCGTTGCCGTCGGACTATTCCTCTCAACCTTTCCTACTCAACTGCTGGGACCGCCGAGACGAAAGCAGACGGCCAAAACCGCTTATTTGCGCAAACAAACCAACCTACCCACCCACACAACCTCTCATCCAGATTCCCACGATGAACGCCCCGAGGATACTCACCCGTCTGGCGATCCGCCGCTCCTGCACCGCGATGCAATGCGCCTACTCGCCCTGCGTCGCCGGCCGCCGAGCCTACGGCAGTCCGTCCTTCCAGTCCTACCCTCTCTACCCCAACACCACGCCCCCGCCACCGCGTGCCGACGGCGCAGAGGGCTCGATCGCGCAGCCGGATCCCCTCCCGAAGGTCAACGAGACGAGGCCGCCCAAGATCTCGCAGCTCGCCACACCGCAGCAGCAGCAGTCTTCTACCCAGTCATCAACGACACCCACGAAGTCCGCCGAGCCAACACCAACCGCAGCCGCAAAGACCTCGACGTCATCGACGCCCGCGCCGAAGCCGACCCGCCCGCGCTCGAAGCTGCGCGCGCGCAAGGCGGCGATGAAGCTGACGCCCGCGGCGGTGGAGCAGCTGCGCGCGCTGCTGGACCAGCCGGAGCCGAAGCTGATCAAGGTCGGCGTGCGCAACCGCGGGTGCTCGGGGCTGGCGTACCACCTCGAGTTCGTGGAGAAGCCGGGCAGCTTCGACGAGGAGGTGGTGCAGGACGGCGTCAAGGTGCTGATTGACAGCAAGGCGCTGTTCAGCATCATCGGCAGCGAGATGGACTGGGTCGAGGACAAGTTGAGCCAGAGGTTTGTGTTTAAGAACCCGAACATCAGTGAGTACCACCCCCCTCCTTTTGATGCGTGTCCTTGAGCTTTGACGGAGGAAGGAGGTGAATGAGCATTGGCTGACGAAGATGCACAGAGGAGCAATGCGGCTGCGGCGAGTCGTTCATGGTATGATGAGCTTAATGGCTGGGGGGGGGGGGGGGGGGGGGGGGTTTTTATTTTTGGGCGTGGGAAAAAAAAATAAATAACGCCCCGGGTTTTTTTAATAAAA
>JAKMXC010000870.1:0-18030 GCA_025328345.1 Colletotrichum sp. SAR11_59
TTTTTTTATTTGTGTTTTTTTTTTTTTTTTTTTTTTTTTTTTTTTTTGTTTTTTTTTTTTTTTTTTTTTTTTTTTTTTTTTTTTTTTTTTTTTTTTTTTTTGGCGATATTTGCCGATAATTGTTTTGTGGCTTGTGGGCGGTGCACAAGATGGCGCTCTCCGTTTGTCGTGTCTCGAGGGTCCGTCGGCTTGAAACAGCCTGAAAGATGAGCCACGGGAGGGTAAAGGCAAGGGTGAGGCGGCGGGAGGTCTGCGGCCAACACATCTCGGAGGTCGGACAGGAACGCAATGCGTTAGGGTTTAAGAGGGAAGGGGTGTAATTGGCAGCGATGCCCTCTCTAACAGCGTCAGGAAGCTGCCGCGGCGAGATTTGAAGCCACGGAGGATGGGCACAATTCGAGTATGGGCGCGCCTTGGGGGGTGCTGGGTGCTGGGTGCTGGATGCATGATCGCAGTTCCATGCCACCACGCTGGACGGATCGTGGTTTCGCACCACTGCAGGTGCGTTGTGACTGCTGCCCACATAGGAGAATTTGACGAAGGTGAAAGGGAAGGGAAAAAAGAGAGAACCTTGCCGTAGACACAGCGTCCCGGAGAGCACCCGCGCTCGGGAGCCAAGACCATAAGGAGAGACATCGCGGCCAGTCGCTGCCCCTCCGAGGCTAGTCGCAGAACATGGTGCGGCGTGCACTCAGCTGGACGTGGTTGGCTGACGGATATTAGCTGCGTGGTGCTTCCCGGGCTGGAGGCACGCTAACAATTCAAGCTTAGCCGGATCTCAGGCACGCAGCACAGCAGCGCGTGGCTCAGCATAAGGTAGGTTGAGAATTCGCACCGGCCTTTGCGCCGGGGATAGTCGGCCGAGTCAGCCAAGGAAGGGTGATGAGGACCGTGAGCCTGTGAGGGGAGGGGAGACGAGCAGGACAGGACAAGAGAGGAGACGAGAGGGACTCGCCGTATGTCCTCTGTCCCTGAACCCAGCCACCCTGCGTGCCGATTGACCGAACGCCAGCGGGCATGAACTGTCAAACGTTTTCCCAACGATGGAACCTGTGGTTTCTGCGGGGATCGAGTCTGACATTGAGCGATCCCGTCAATGCCCACAGCCGAAGGATTCGTCCAGCCTCTGGATGACAGCAGCTAACTCAACCCAATGCCTAGGAGAAGGCCCGAGTTCGGGCGCATGTGTGTGCCTTTTGATCTCTCAGGCCTACAAACTGCATATCGCGAGCCGTAGAATGCAGAGTTCTGGTAGACTAGGGGACCGCGGGAAAAGGCCGACGTCGAGGCTATCTGCGCGCTTTGATGATTTGGGGGATGGGGGGCGCCGCCCACGAGATTTTGACATGACAGGCTTGGCAACCGTCGGGCAAAACCTTAACGACACTGTAATTAACGTAGACGAGCACCCGCTGCTGCGTGCGGCACTTCCGGCCCCCAAACCCCTCCTCCTCCTCCATCTCTGCCATTCTCCACCACTCCGACGTTCTTGCGACTGTGACGAGCTCTAATCTGCCTGCAGCGCAGCAGTTTCCATTAACAGCCGTCTCTTATTGACGTGTTGGCGTGAACCGTTGACGTCTGTCAAGAAGTCTCATCTGTCGTAGATTGAAAGGGATGGGCCACAAAACCATGTTTTCCTCTGGGCAGACTTGTCGGAGAAAACTGGGAACTTGGATGGGATTGACTGTTGATCTCTCCCAACCGGCACATAGCATATGCCCGCTGATGTGCAGCTCCCGAGACGGTACCCAAAGTCAAAATTATACGACGAAAAAGAATCCTCCGCAGTCCAGTCTTGATCAGTTCTTGTTCGTCACGGGCCACCAACGCTGCGTACCCCCCCACGGTGCCCATGCCCGTTATCCCTCCTCTTCTCTCATCCATCAGTGTCATTGTGTCAAGCACCCAACAGGCCCCAAAACTTCGACGGGCTGGGAGGCCCTCACTTTTCTGGCCCTGAACGTGTAACAGTGGCATGCAAGGGCTGTCCTGCTATCCGTCGCTTGAATTCACGCTCCAACAAGCTTGCTGACGTTGCTTTCTCGTCTAGAGATAGACAAAACTTCAGACTGACATGAATAGCTTCGGCAGGCAAGACCGCCATCAGCAACCAACGCCTCATTTCTCTCCAACTTTGATCATGCCGCGCTTCGTCTGAACATTCTCTGTTTCGGTCTTGGCTCCGCAATTGCTCAGCCGTCTTGGTATCCGAGTTCGCCGCTTCAGCGTTGCATACGTACACCGTCCAGCAGCGTCTTGAGTCGCTGGAAGATCACCCTTGGATCCCAGTCTTGGTCGATAGCTGGCTCATGCAATCTGCAAGTTGCTCGAGCCCTTTTTTCCCGAGCAACATCACTAGTCTAGACCGTTCGTGAGCCAGCTTTTCCCGCACATGCTCGTAGGACTGGGCGGAGAGGAGGACTCCTGTGGGATATTCCCGGCCATTGACGAATAGCAGCCCTTGATGATCACCATGTCGTCTCGTGGACCAAGTGTCGTTTCAACCCCGCACTTCAAGGGGACCACGAGTGCTGCTGGTTCCTACCACACGGCAGCCCGACTGGACTTGGGAGGAAAAGGAAAGGAGCGCGCGATCAGATACCGAGGAAATAATTGCTCATACTGAACCCGTCCCATGTACGATGGCAGCCTAGACCCGACTGACTGTGTCGTATTTCCTTTCTGAATTTAGGCTGCGGAGGTGAACCGGTTGATCCCTTCTTCGTCCTTTCATCGCCGTTGGGCTTTCGCAATCAACCACGGGTCTGGACTCGAACCGGTACCAAGACTTGTGACCTCGTGGTGCCGTTGTCAACGCGTGCAATGTTCGTGCATACGTCTGTTGCGTCATCCGTGAGGAACGATTCCGTGCTTCTGTATTCAATCGGTAACAGTGGTGGCACGTAGCCATTGCCCAAGAGACGGGACGGTTGGCTAGCTTAGCTTCTTGCACCGGATAGTTCCAATGGACAAGACCCTAACGACATCTCCAAGAGCTGCCAAAAATCGTGTTTCGGAGGATGTTGTAAGCGACGTGAGGCACGAAAGGCAGCGAACACCAGAGCTGGCTCTTCGACAGGGCGATGGCGCTAAGCAGGGGTTTCTGACAACCTCTGGTCTTGGTGCCTGTCGATATCTGCACATAATATAGACAAGGCATGCCTGAGCGATCACAGTTGCTCTCAAGACGAATCCCTACCTTTTAGTTTTCTCAAGGAATACGCCTGCTTCACTGTCTACTTTGTCAGCCACGAACGTGAGCGTAGCATTTCGTTGACTTACTGCGTGGTTTATCGCGCTAACGTGAGGGTTATCGCTTGTCAACAACTCTCGAGCCCGTTGTCGCCGTCATTTCGGACGCAAGGCTCGTCTTCCCCTAACCCTCAAGATGCTACTGCTCTGGACCCCACCGAGTTTGTTTAGAAAGCTTGTTTCTGGCAATTGGGGTTTCTTCGAGGCGGACCCGGGGCCCGGTTGAGGGGCTTCCCGAGTAAGGCACAAAGGCCGCGGATGTCGATTAGATTATCTGTGCTGCGACTTCAATGTTCGAACTGAATAGCCAAATGATGTTGATACTATCACAATTGACGAGAATCAGCGCTCGGACAATGCGTGCGTACTCAGGAAACCCCCATATCCCGAGAATAAAAGCGTCGTTTTCTGTTGTGGCGGCGGCGTAGTCCGGATAACCGGCGTAGCAAGCGAGCAATGCCTCACAAACATCGTTTGAAGAGTAGCTCGGGGCCGAATTGTTAGTCGGACCAGCAGAAACACACAAGGTTGTGGGAAATGTTTGCCCTTCAGCTTCGACCTGGAGATCATTCAATGGTCCTTCAACGTGGCCGTGCCCAGGGCCCCCAGATTGAACGTCTCAGGCGTCTTTGAGGAACCTGGGGTTTGTTCTGCCAATGGCATCAGAGCCTCTGAACATCGTGGAGCTCTCGGCAGTTGACCGGGAGTTTACCAAGGCAGAGAGCATTATCAGCCTGGGGAAGATTGGATGCCACCAAGGAATCATATCAGGCATATCGAGGATCGACGGCACCGTTGGTGGCAACTAAGTTTTTGGGTTTGGTGTTGACCAGTGTCCTCATCTTTTTTTAATTCTGGTTATCGCGGCTGCCGGAGTTGTCAGATCGTTGGAGGCCCGGGCCATGTGTTCTCCTTGACAAGCGTTGACGTAACTCTAAAAGTCCTCAGCAGACTGTGTTGATACTAGGCGTTTGATTCGCAGACGAGAGGAATCCGATTGCGATGCAACACTTGCGTCGCCTTGAAGTGCAACACGGCTTCGGATTGCTGCCGTTCTATCCATTTTTTGGTCTTGTCGCTGTGGTGCTCGTTCCCATGACTTGTGCGTGGCCCCCCTTAACCGATGGGAGCCATATCCACAGTTCATCATGTTCCTATGATTGTTCGCGACTCGTTTGCGCGTAAGCGATGTGAAGAATGCGACGTCGTTGCAGAGGCGGTCTCCAAGAGCGGGGGGCGCAACCAGAGGCCGCCACAGTCAGTGTGCGTGCGACGGTGTGGTGGCAGCGCAACCGCACCAGCACGGCCGTCGACCAGGTTGTAGCCGGCCGATCGCAACGCGGATGCGTCCGCGCACACTGATCAACCCCTCCGGGGGCTTTGGTCCTACCGGTAGGCAAAGACATTCGTGTTGTGACGAACCGAGGACTGGAAATGGACCAGACCAGGTGCTTGATGGCTTTGAGGTCGTCTCCGATGAAGTATTGAACATGATTTCGTTAGTCGGCCTCAAAGCACTCAATTCGACGGATGTTTGCCCCATCTGATATCACGGCGCGTTATTGACATCATTCAGAACCCACGATCCTAGTTTTCCATAGCAAAGCCCACCAAACTCACATATTGCTCTGTCACCGTTCGGAGAGTGACAAGAAACCCCTGCGTTAATTAACATCTGGAGCTCTAAGCTCTAAGCAGCCAGTCCCAAGACGGTTTGCGAGCAGGGCACACAGGGGGAGCTTCGCTGGAGACACGAGGAACAGGGAATTCCCTGCTTCCGCTGGGAATAGGGGAGTGACTAGGAGCGGAGACGGCAACCTATTCCAGACGTTCTGGCTGCACGCGCAAGGGTGTCGGGGAGAACTGGATAAAGCTCCTCCTCGGTGCTGGCTCTGTTTGGAGAATGGCGAAGCTCTTCTCCCAGGTAATAGGAGATATCAGTTCTCGCCTCGAAAGCAAGCCGTGGATAATACACGCGAGATGTACTCTGTAGTGCAATCTGCATTACGGGATATTTCTCCCATAGGACCAATGCAAGTTTGCTTCTGCTGCCGGGTGGAGTTCTGAAGAAGACTTGGGACGAAACGTTTAGTGGGGGGCCCCGCGATGACTTGATGAAAGGCTCCGACGTAAAGTTTCTCGTCTGCTTGGGAAGATCAACTTGAAGCGTTGCTTCATTGATCGAATGAAGATTTCATATGGCTGAGACAAGCAGTTGGTTCTGGATCGGCGGCTCCGGAACGAATTTTTGTCGCGGTTGGCCTATTCATAGCAAGTGCCCGTATGCTTGAGCGCTCTGAGATCCAAGCTTTGAGACCAAAATGGCGTGCTGAAGGTAAGTCTAAAGTTCGTGATTCTTGTCCCACGACTAAAACTGCACATCCTCATTTTAGGCCAACAGGTCGATCGATTAGATTGCCTGCCAGTATCGCAGTGCCGTCGGTGGATAGCACGTGATTCCTGAAATGGGTTGCGGCTGCACAGTCTCGAGTCAAGTTCGACCACACTTGACTCTTCGTGCTTCCCAAAGGCCCATCACTCTCCGCACGACAGAGATTGGTGTTGGGGACACCACACCAGAGTGGAAGTCTGGTACGACGATGATCTTAAGGACAAGGTTGGTGACGGCTGGTAGGACATGGGTGGCACCCTTGTCCTCTGTTGGAAATGGCCAACTCCCGCCCGCAATAGCAGAAAATCGATAGAATAGTTGCCCGTGGCCGGTATATTGATTCAATGAGAAAACGGCTTGACATCAGCGGTGTGATAGACGAGAACAACCCATGTCGACAAATGACCGGAACCGAAGTTGCCAACCGCAGTTTTGGTGGAGACTCGGACGAACACTTCTGAATGCTCGGGCCCTTTTATCCCCTCCCGCGTGGATTCTGGCGGAGCGGCCAAGTCACGCACTGACGCTCCGCAGCCGGTCGACTCGGCCATTCGAGCTGTGTTTGACTCTGGAACAGAGAGGTGCGTAATCACCATCGGACTTTGAACGATGAATGATGGACCAGGAGCATCCTGGCGAGATTAAACGACATAGCCCGCGCCGTTGTTTCTCTGTGTGGCTTTGGTGATACTGCCAACGTCAAGAGCGTGGGGACGGGAACGGTTCTGCTGATCCGCTCGTTAGTACACTATGCAATTAGTGCTGGGCCGAAAATAAAGCTTGGCAGCAAAAACTCGGCGGACGTTCCGAATGGGTGAAGCGGGAAGATCTTTAACGTGAAACAGTTTGTCGCCATGAGCGAACTGGGCGTGAAGGCGAGAGCCGACATTGGGATGGCTGAGCCTGATCATATGTAGGCCACGGTGCAACACATGGCAAGCAAAGCTAGGACTTTGAAGGGACCATGAAATGCTCTGCGTCTGTCGAAGAGACGGTGGCATGCCAATATGCAGCCACCTGCAACTGACAGAAGTCAAACGTCCAAGAATCGAAGCAAACGGACTGAATCTAGAAGGACATGAGACCATTTGTCAGGGAGCGGATGTTCTCTAGGTCTTTCCTAGTCTGAACTCTATGCGAAGCGCGCTGAGATAAGTCGACGGGCGGATGTTAAGATTTGGTGTCTGCGTCAAAGCACAACGCCCAAACGTCGATTTTGTTAGTGCAATCGGGACCGAGGCTTAGTTGGCTTTGACTCGTAGCTCGTGAACCGGCGAAAGAACAGACAAGCTTTGTGTTAGCCAACGCCATCCCGTACATGATGCTATTTGTTGCTGCGTTATAACGGCGGCATAGCCGTCCCAGGGTGGTCTTGATCAGTAAGGTGATGAGAATCCGCCATCGACGGCGTAGATAACTCAGGTTGATGCCTGGACGGCATCATCTCATTACGTCGTAGAGCTGTCGTTCTCCCGATATGCTTGTTTGGTTCTCGCCCAATCCGACTCGTCCGTCGGTCACATTATTCATGCAGAGTCATGCGACAACTTCGTCATGGACGCCCGTGCGAGCCTTGATAGTTGGACCAATACCGCAAATTCTCCGGGTGACAGCGCTAAGTCATCGTTCCCTTCGCAAACGCGCGGAAGCATCTTTCTTTGCCGCAGAGAGTTTGAGCGCGGAGGTGGTTGAAGACAAAAGATCCATAACCTATAGGGCGAGAATTGCGATGCAAGCTCTCTAACTGACGCCTTCTTGCTCCATGCTATCGGTCGCTCGTTCTTCGCATGCGACTCATGTACGCGATACGGAAAAGGCCAATGCTGAGGGTACAACATAACCAGACCGCTGTATCATCAATATTTGCAGTGCTTTAGCCAATGGCTTGACAGTGATCTTTTGCCAGGATCGTGCGCGTTTAAAGGTGTAACAGGCGAGGAGTGAAGTTGGATTCAACTTCAGGCTGTGTTTGCCCCACACGTTGAGAGTCCGTGGATTTTGTGATACCTCATCGAAGACAAGAGACATCCGGGTTGACGAAACACCCGGGCCGTGTACCACATGCAGCACGTTATTGACCGAGCGGTGCTGGGCATGGCCACGATAATAGAATGTCTCGGTGTTTGTACAGACTGTAGAAGCCATTGGATTACTCCGCAGAGGCCATGTTTAGTTGACGCTTCAAACGAATCGTTTGAGACGATGGCGTCTCTCGGCTTGCGGGGTCAACGGAAGGAAGTGATGGCCGGTCATCGGGACTTTGTCGGTCTGCTGCAGGCTGAGAGACGTGCAGACAAGAGACAGGCATCCGTAGTATGGTTGGTGGATGTGGCGAGCGAGGGCTGTGATAAGGTGACGGAGGAAGCTGGCTAGCTCGTTCGCGATGCTGCCCTCCGACAGGTCCATCACAACCTCACAACCCACGTCGTAGACGCATAGTAAGCGTCCGTGTGTTGAAAGTTGGGATAGAGGGCTGTCAAGGTGGGCAGGAATGAATCGCCAACTTCAGATGTCCACTGGCAAGAGGGAACACAGCCCGACGAGGTTGCATTCCTTTAGGTGAGGTCTAATTGTCTGTCGTGGGTTGCATGAACTGTGCTCCTCCACCTGAGGTGAACACGAAATGAAGCTACACACCGTTGTACCAGAATCGACGGAGACACAGTAGGTCGTTTTGGATTCGGTCTGTGTCTTTGAAGTCGGGGTGGTGACGGGCAGGTCGAGGCTTCAGAGGTTGAAGATGAGCGACTCGGCCGGGTCGACCGGCGGGTGAGAGGGCTGGGTGGGTGGAGGTGGGTTTCGAGACAAGCGAATGCTGCTGGAGCGACGGCTCGTGATGGTGATGATCGGCTGGTCACCCACATGGCGAGTGGAGAGAGCCAGGCATTGGAGTCAGGAGGGCTGAATACTAGTGCATTGAGGCCAGCTCCGGGATGGAAACGGGCAAGACAGGGCGCAAGGCCGGGAGTCGTTGCTTAGTGTGTTTCTTGCTTCTCGTGTTGAGGTTGGTACCGCGGGTTGTCCAAGGCGAGGTCGAGGAGAAGGAGGGGCAAGTCAGAGGCATCTCCCTAGTTGAGAAGAAGAGGCAAGAACGAGTCGAGTCGCACTATCTGGAGTTGGAAACTGCTACCGTTCAGCTGTGACGAACAGAGCGGTCCAGCCAGTTCAGTCAACTTGAGGCACCTCAAGTGAGGAGGAGGACACCACACCCTTCACCAGCACCAGCCGACCTCAGTGTAAGTGGCCGATCCGACGTGACGTGGTTGGACTGGAGTCTGCGAGTGTAAGTGCGTGCACCGCACCGCACCGCACCTGCAGCGTTTCCCCTGTGGCTTCTAAGCCCAACGTGGACTAATGAGTTCCGTCCCCTTACCCTGACGTCTGATGCTGCTGCAACTTCAGTCTTTAAGAGACGGGAAGCAAATGACAAGACACTACCTTGTGGGAACTAGTGCGCATGACAGAAGGCAAGAGGAGGAGGACATGGCAACGCCCCCTCAGGAGACGAGGCAGTGATGGTGTCTGTGTGTCTCTTGTTCCGGTAATTGTTCAGCGCGCGCAAGAGACGACCTACTCAGGAGAGGCGAAGAGACTGAGTTGGAGTGTGTAACTCGGCTACTCCTCAAGTCTTGCTCTCAGGTTTATTCGTGGAAGCAGCGGGTTGCATTCTGCGAGAGAATTCGCTTGTGTGGCGAGGAAACGAGTAACGAGTGGCTTCAACCCACCGCAGTGGCTACCCAACCTGACTCTGTCGGGCGCAGTGTGTTCTAGTTGCAGCTGTTGATGTAGCAGAGACCCTTCACCTACCACCCGCCCTGCACCCAAAAAGGTTATCAGGAAGGCGATATGGACAAGCATCACGGCCATCGGTTGCTCGGAGAATGATGAGGGGCGGAGGGGAGGGGAGGGGAGGGGAGGGACGGGTTTGCCATGTGGTGCGCAGCAGAGAACCTTAGCGTCCAGGGCCCTTCAGGGCGTTGCCGACTGCTAAAACAATCCAATCCCAGGCAGGCCAGGCCCGGCAGGGTCGCCAGTGTTCAGGACAGGTGCTGAGTGGTGGTGGTGGTGGTGGTGGTGGGTGAAAGCGGGGCTCCTTTCCTTGACACTGGAACGAACGACCCGCTTTTACTCGTGAACAGCAGCAGGTGCACCCAGTGACACTGAAAGTACTATGTATACTAAAGTGGAACCCCCGGTCCGAGGAAGTGGGGTCGCTGGATTTTAGGGTCCTTTCCTCTGTGGCTCCAGTGTCCGGGCCTGGCTAATTTGTGCTCGAGCCGTTTCAACTTGGGCGCCCACTGCCTCCTTCCCATGCATCCGCACCCCGAGTCGCTGTCGCACATGCACCATGAGATGCAGAATATGCATGCACACTTGCACATCTTTGCCTCAATTGCATTACCTTATCCGCACCTCTGCCATCACTCAACAGCCACACAACCACACAACCACACACAAACTCTCTCTCTCTCTCTCTCCGTCTCAGTTGAGTCTCTGTGCCTGTCTCTCTCTCTCTTTTAGGCTTTTGGCTAGCGTGTAGTGTGTCCGCCGCAGTCTCGAGTTCAACTCGCACACCCACTTCTTCTGCCTCTTCCTCTCATCCACGCGTGGCCCTTGTCCTCTTCTGGTCTTCCACCCTGCCTGCTCTATTCCTGATTTTGATTCTTCCTCCGGCAGTCGGACGCCGCCTTCCTCGTGTTTCGCCCAGCTTGGCCGAGTGCTGGCAAGCAATTTCGCTCTGCCTGGCCCGCCAGAAGCCCAAAGGAAGCATCTTGGAAGCCGTGCCTCGTGCTTTTGCCCTCCTTCTCCCGAGTATCTTCTGTAACTCGGACCAAGAGCGAGAACATCCCCGGTTCCTCCTCCACAAGCCTCAAGGGCATGTCATTGTCGTTGTCATGACCCCTGGTCCTGCAGTAGCTCCTATGCAACACTAAGACGCTGCTGCAACCGCAGTACAGACATCAAGTCAAGCCCGCCTTAGCTTCTGCCATCACAGACACTGTACCGCACCCAAGTGATATCTTTCTGAGGTCCTCAACCAGATAATCGCACTCGCTGCTGCTGCTGCTGCTGCTGCTGTCTCTACTTCGCAGGGGTCTTCTTCCCCGTCTGCCCGATATATGCACTCTCGCACGCTATCTCATCCTCTCCCGTCCTGTCTTTTCACTTGGAATCTAAACCGGAATGAGTACCTTAGCTTATCCAAACCCAAGCTCGTCACTCCTCTTGTTTCTCTCCCCCGTTCGCCCCAACTCGTGCCGTCCCCCACCTGGTCACATCCCCCCTCCCATGTCCCATCTCCCCTTCCCATGCTGCGTGCTCGCCCAGGGCCCAGGGCCCATGGCCTCCCGGTCGTGGGACAGTCAAGGCTCCCTGTCAGAAAAAAACGGACAGGCCTGTAAGGTATATCGAAGCAACCGAAGGGGCCCATGTCAACAGCAAGACGAGCTTTTTCCTTCTTCTCCAGTCTTTTCTCCAGTCTGGTCCCCCTCCACTGCATAGACATATATAGCCTCACTGCTCGACTTCTTCATCAGTCAGCGTGTCACCGTTTTACGATAGCGTGGGACCGGACCTATAGCTTGCCTGTCCTTGGCTATAGCTGTACCAGATCTCCTCCTGACCTGTACCATCTTCTCATCTATCTCTCACGCTCCCGAACCCTGCAGCCGCATCCTATCCTAATCCCTCCTCCTCCTCCTCCCAATGGCTCACATTGCAAGCTGTATGCTCAATGTCGACGACTCTACGAGCTCTTCGTATATAGCGAAGCCACCCTCCCCACTCCCTCCCAACGAACCGGTATGGCCACCACTCTTTGCCTTCGTCACCTACCTACAACAATTACACACTCTCTACATTTGCTTTACCTTTTAGCTAACCACCTGGCTTGCTCAACCACAGACACAGACACCTACAGAACACAAGCCTTTCGTCTGGAGGATGCATCATCCAGAGACTCGGAAGTATCAACTCTTCCCAAAGGACCGCCCAACACGGCCGCCACCAAAGAGCCTCGACCCTGAGCAAGCTTTCGCCCTGGCCATGGGACAGCCCGAAAAGACAGAAAAGCCCTGCAGCAGCAGCGGCTCGCTGCGTCTACGCATCAAGGAGCACAACCTGATCAGGCGGCGGAAAGTCAGCATTCCCGAGTTGGGCCCCATGACGACAGTGCAAGAAGTCCCAATGGATTCGCGTAAGCATCTAACTTTACTTGATCTTATACATGTTGCTAATACCTTGCTAGCCACCATTCCTGGAAGACCGCCCCTTCACGAGAGGTCGATTAGTGCTCCGGGCCACCATGTTAAGCAACACAGATCAACGGGCTCTACTTCATCCGTAACCGCATACGACGTCGAAAGCAATGGCAGCACGACACCTGCTCGCTCGCCCGACCGCCATCAACGATCTGCTTCAGAAAACCAGACTCCTCGACAGCCCATCTCGCCGAAGCAACTCGCGCCCCTTGTCATTCCCACTCACATCGGCAACGTGCCTCGCCTGGCCAGGCAAATTTCCCACAACCGCATGCGCTCCGGCAGCAGTGGCAATGACTGCGGCCAGCTTTCTTCCCGCGCCGATGACTCTCCTCGATCGCAAACCCGCACTCCCTTCACGCCCTTGACCGCTTCAACTGCTCTCACGACTCCTCTGTCTGCATGCCCTAGTTTCCAATCCGCCACAACTCCCGTGTCAGCTCCCATCATGGAGCACCACCGATCATCACCCAAGTCGTGGGAGAACATCACCCCGAGAGCGACGACCCCAAGCCTGCCTAGGGAGACTGCTTCGCCTGAAGCTGAAGCTGCTCCTGCGAGACCTTACCTTCACGGACACAGGAGAGGACAGTCCGAGTCAGGTAGCATCATGGACCGAGGAAGGCCCAGAAAGCGCAGTGATGTGCGCAACAACAACGGCCCTCTTCTTAAGCGCAGCGCGTCAACTCGCAACAAGAGCGCCGAGCGCAAGGCTTTTGAGGAGCTTCCGACTGGATGGAAGGCGAGCGATGCGCCTAAGCACATGGATCAGGAAGAGCTCGCAGCTCTGCAGAGGCAAGCATTTGGCCAGGCATCCAGATTTGAGATTCTGAGAAAGGAGGACGTGGAGTTGCTCTCAAGGGTATGTGCAATGCTGCTAGTGCCTAACTAAGCCGTTCCATTCGCTAATTTGCAGTAGGAACTTCGTCAGCTCGACGAGCGAACTGAGTACCTCCGCCGTACTTACAACTCTCTCCGCGCAGGCCGTCGCAACTTGCACTCGCGCATTTGCCAGTATCTCCGCTCACCCCGGATGGCCAAGTTCAGCACCGACTCGATGCTCAAGCAGGAAGAAGCACTTGCTGAGCTTGACACGTCGATTGACGACTGGGTCAACAAGCTGGAGCAGGCCGAGAACCGTCGCACACGGGTACGCCAAAAGCTTCTGGAACACGTTGCTGCCGCAGCTACCCTCCCTACTCCCGCGACAGCGGCCGCGAGCGAGTCATTGCAGCTTGCCATGGGCGTCCGGACGACTCCACAAGTGGGTGTTGGGAACATCTCCACCCCTCCCCGAAGCCCCACCAAGACTGCCTTCTCCTCCCACACCAGTAGCTCTCCTTCACCTCAACGCGTCGTTGCCCAGGTACCCAGCACCATCGTGGAGCAGCCCGTCATCGAGGAGTCTTCCGCCGCCGCCGTTGCCAAGCATGCTTCGACCTTCAGCCAGCGCCGCGCTGACTGCGAGAGCATCCGCATCTACGCCGACAGCGACGTCTACGCTCTGCTCGCCGACGTCGAGAACGAAATCACAAAGATGAGCGCCGCGGCAGTCCAACCCGAGCCTGCAGCTTCGGGAAATCTTTCCGATGACGAGGTCAAGGAGATTCACCGAGCTCGCAGCCATGAGGCCCTCAGTGGATCGTCTGCCTCGAGCGCCAAGAGTCCCGTCCCATCTACACACGCACCTTCGCCCACTCCCAAGGATGACCCCGTTGACGAAGAGCCAATCCTTCTCACCAACGCCGTCTTCCGAGGCTAAGGAGCCAACCACGGCAGCTCCAACTCAATTCCATCTTGTTTCTCTTACAACTCTTTCACCCCAATCCCATTTCATTTTGTTTTGGCGTTTTTGAAACTGCGGTCCATTTGACGCTTACGCTCCCTACGTCTCAAACGACTTCACGGCTGACCCTCTTACCTTCCTTTCCGAGAAGCGACTTTGATTGCTACAAACCAAACTTTGATACCCGTCCGCGACGCTCCCTTCTTCACATATACTTGTTTCATAAACCAATCTACTATCCACACCGCCTTCCTTTCGTCTCATTGTCGTATTTTCAACAACCTACCTATTCATCATCCATGGTCATGGTGCTGGGGGCGTTATTTGAACTCTGGAAAAACAGGACCTGTCCCGGCTCCGGTGCGAGCGAACGCGGCCATGGCGCCTCCCCTTTCTTTTCTTGTTACAATACCATAGGTCTACCTTCTGTACTCAGCCTTGCAAAAGTCAACGGCTGCAATGTATTATCAAAAACAACCAGCACTCTTCCGTTAGGGAATTGAGGCAATCAAAAGAATTTGAGCACACCCTGAGCCATCGTCATTGTGAAGATACGCAAACTACTAATTGCCCGCCACACTAATCGGCCGCGAGCATCCCGGTAGCCGGGATGTTTTCTTCATTCCAAAATAACGTTAATTCAATGGCACGACTGACGAGTTTAGATCCACACGAAAAGCAAAGCTTGAGGCGGAAAAAGCAAACATGCTACTCGCATATGACTTGCATGCCACAATACTCAGCTACGTAGCAGGCCATGAAATTTTGACAAGACCCTGCGAAAAGCTAGAACGCAATTGAGGGAGGGAGGGAGGGAGGGGCGGACAAGTAGCCGCCGCGCACACAGAGTTTGAGCAATTACGCACGAGTGACGCGCTTTGTGTGGTCCGGATGTTCAATAGAGTTGGGAGCCGGTCAGACCAGTCGCTGGCGCGCAAGAGAGGCAATCTTCTCGATTTTCTTTTTTTGGTGTAGAAGCTCCAGCCCAGCCCAGCCCAGCACCCAGCAGCAAAAAAAAAGTACAGTCAGCAAGTGTCAGAGAGGATGAGGGGCGGCACACATCCTCGATGTCGATCCTACACGGTACACCTTGTCAATAGTCCGACTCGGTTCATGGCAAGAGGGAGAGAGACCAGACCACGCTTCGGAAACGTTTTCGTCCTGTCTGATGCGGGATCCCGGACCTGATTGATGATCTCATGGTTGACGCAGTCAAGTCCCCCCGACTGGCGGCTGACCCGAGTGGATGGGCTGCCGCGGCCGCCTGGCCGGGTTTCTCTGAAAACACGGGACGTTTCTTGGAGTTTTCCCCGCCCGGGTTTGTGGCGACGATGGGTAGGTATGCAACGGGCCTCCAACGGTCGACGGCGGCGGCGACGGCGTGCGTCACTGATCTGCGGCTCCTTTAGTTCCCTTGCACTAGGAAGTGGCCGTTGTTGTCTGAGGCGCTACTTTTGATAGAAACGTTTTGGAGTCTTTGTTTAGTAGCGTCGTTGGTCGCCGCCAAGACTTTCTTGTGTTCAACGGCCTGGTTTTGCTTGCTTGCGTGCTGGCCAGCCATTGAGATCTGCGAGGTTGCAAGCAAAAAATCTAGTTGAAATCGTGCCAAGTATGCGAGATAACCCGTGCAGTTGCAAATAGCGGCGATCGGCGGAATCCAGTGCTACCATTGATGCCACAGATAGACTTGCCCAGACTGAACCTGCTACCACGCCGCCACGAGTCGAGAACGCCGCTAGAAGGCTCGAACGGCCGCCACTCCCTTCATAGTTCGAGGCGACAGAGAACCACACTTCTCTGTCCACCGGATGCGGGCGGCGGGTATTGCACGCGACAGTGAAGGTTTACGTGTTCCTTGGTCTTGGTTAACTTTAGGCTCTGTTAAGATTGGACGGGATGGCACCACCCCTTTCGCTGTGCTGTGGCGGGCGGGCGAGTTAAGGTGCACTGGTAATCATAATCGTAAGCTTCAATCTATATTACCTCAAGTTTTGGGTTATGTGGTGCTGGGTGTGGTTCCTGCCACTCAATGTCAGTCGCTTTCGATGGGGTATTTTCGCTGGATACTGCGCACTAATTCCTACTGGAGTAATCTGGCAGATTTGTGTGTTAGTGATGGCGGGATATGACGGCACGGCGGACGTCATCTTCAATATGGCAGCCGTCGTGCCGGTTCGAGCTAATGCGTTCTTGCGACGTGCCCTTCCGACATGCAGGACGGCGGACGGAACCGGGGGAGCAAGCCACTGGTCCGGGAATTTTCTTTTTTTCCCCTTTTGCCTTTGTAGGAGACGGGATGACAGAGGCTAGGAGAAGAAAAGAAGAGAGAAAAAACGTGGGTGAGATGGAGCGGCGTCGCGTCCGGATCCGGCACGGGTCAACCGGACGTTGAGTGTTTGAGAAACTCGGGACCCCTGTCGTGTGATTGTGAAGGGCCCTTGAGCTTACTTGCATCTTATCGGCAAGGGTTCAGAACGGCCATCACCGATTTTGTTTGGCCAGGAGGAGGGCCATATTGCCGGGGTCGACTGCCTGAGAGACGAGCCTGGATCTGGGCGCACGGCACAGAAACAGCGAAACACTAGTGCTGGGCATTTTTTTGGTGGTTTGCATCGTGAGCCTCGCTTCGTTTCTGGTTCAGCGGTGGATCTTGGGGCCGCAGACGCGCACGTTCTGACGAAATGCGCCGCTGGGGAGGAGACACACAGTTCGGGGAGTTCTTGGTAGACGGCTATTGTTTAAGCAGCTGTCAAGACTCCAAGCGTGCCCCGTTACCTTAGCTGAGAGCTTGTTTGAGAAAAGGTGACGGGGGTTCCGCCACCCGCGCAGAGTGGCAGGCGTGATGGGGGCCTGTTGCGGCCGAGGCGGGGCCAGAAATCCGTGGCATTCGGGGGCCTGAAGGGACGGGTTTCTTGTCGTTGTGGGGCTTGCTGTCGACAAGCTTGTTCTGGAACACCGGGGGCTGTTTCTCGTGAACGGGACTGTTGATGGTGTTTAGGGTGTGTGTATGAGCCCTGGACGTCGGACCCGAGGGTTTATCAGAGGTTCAAGCGAGCAGGAGTTGCAGAGGCCGAGTTGCCATCGCCTCTCCAGCGTTCCATCCGTGGTGGTGGTCAAGACTCGGAAGGGGCTCTCAGTCTGAGACGGAGGCGAGCCACGACACGAGGAGGGAGGGGTATTCTAGAAGACCTTGTAGAAGGGTAGTGGGGAAGGGGCTTTTCTTGCGTGCATTCGCGTAGATATATTTTGTTGCAGACCGGTGGAGGAGAAGACGAAGGAGGGCATTCGCAGAGGTTGAGGGTACCCAAGACTGGAGCGTCTGATGGTACCAACGTGTGAGTTCTTGTAGATCCTTGCGTTTTGGGGGCCGGCCGGGGTGGTCCTTGGTGGCTGGCTGAACAGGAGCTCCTTCGCGGGACACCGGGGAACTGTCGCTGAATCTGCAAGTGCAGGCATCGTATCGGAGGGGCGCGCTATGAAGAAAAAGACTTGTCGAGAAGGTTATCTTCGGAGCTTTGTTCTGAGACCCGGGGGAAGGGCATTTGCCCCACGAGAGGGCGTGCTGTGGTTGTCACAGATAAAAAACGAGGCGCCTCCGCTCAAGGGCAAGTCTCAGCGGCGTGCCTAACTTGGGAATGACTTCGTACAGCCAATCCTGACAATGTCGACTTATGCCAACTTATGCAGACTGTCTTAACAGTGTGCCGACCGTCGTTGGTTTTAGAACTAATGTTAGTGATCGACAGAGGCAGAGAAACTGTGGCTGACTGGTTCAAGTCTGGTGGCTGGAAACGTTGTTGGTTCTGTGTAAGTCGATTGACGATCGCCGCCATTTCCCGATGTGTCGCTGACCTAACGGACCAGGAACACCCGTTTAAGCTGCTTAGCAAAGTCTCTAGTTGCCGATTAGCGCATACATCCGTCGATGCGGTAGCCCGAGTATTGGTAGCGAGTGCGATTCGGCGGACGGTCGACATCTGAATCAGATTTGGCGTGGATATCCAGCTCAGTTTCGGGCAGACCTGACATGGTCGAAGAAGGCAGGAGCGACAGCGACCACCTCAGGTGCCTGCCAACATGTTCTTGCTTCTGCGGCTTTGTTCTCAACCCGGCGAGAAGAACAGAATGGCCCAGTAGTCAGGTCAGCGCAATCGCAGCGCCCTGGTGATCCATTATCTGATCGGTAGAGTTTGAGGGTTCAAGCGAATCCTTTTTGACGTCTCGTTTTTTTTTTTTAAAAAAAAAAAAAAAAAAAAAAAAAAAAAAAAAAAAAAAAAATAAAAAAAAAAAAAAAAAAAAAAAAAAAAAAAAAAAAAAAAAAAAAAAAAAAAAAATAA
>JAKMXC010000871.1:0-17945 GCA_025328345.1 Colletotrichum sp. SAR11_59
GTACCGCAGTTAAACATGTAAGCCTTGCGGTCTTTCTCAGCAGCCTCGTTGGAAGCGTAAGGTACCGGGTAGACGAGACCGCTCGCCTTGCGGAACTTGCTCGTCAGAAGAACATGGGTGGTGTTGATGAAGAAAGTTGAGGCAGCAACGAGAAGGACGTAGCTACAGAGGTTCATGCGTTAGCAATTGGCATGGTGTCCTTGTCCCAAGGTGCTAACAGTCGGCGAGGGAGCTTTAGACGGAGAACGTGACATACCCGTACTCGTCGGGGACCTGCAGCGTCATGGGCATTGTGGCTAGGAGTGATGCGGTGTATTGGGTGGGCTAGTGGTCAATTGACAATTATTGATCGTGATGTACTCTGTTCCGCTGCGTCCGAAAGGTCAATTGAGCAGGGTGGAGCAAAGTTAGTTGAGTGATGGAAGTTGTCTAGTTATAAACTTAGATGGGAGGAGGAGGAACTTGACAACGGGGACCAAGGTAGGCAGCTCGAGACGCCAGGTGTCTGGGCTCTTGTCCGCCCCGATTCTCCGCTCGCTAAGAGGAGCAGCTTATTCAATGTCCATTCCCGTTCAGCTGGTCCCTGACGAAACACACCGAACTGTGCCCACCCACGTTGCGACGGCGAGTCTGCCTACTAGCTACCGACGGGATGGAGACGGCCACACTTAACGCCCCGACTACCGATTCACGGAAATCTGGCCAATGAACGTTGTTGAAACGAGGTAACGCTGGTCCCGGACGAGGTCTGATTGTCTTGCAAGACCTTTGCCTTGCGGAATTCGGCGGAGTTTGGTTTTTCTGTTGCGTGTGCGATGAAAGACCTCGGATTCCAGACGACACCAATTGTCATCAAAGACCCAGAAGTTTCAGTGGCGCCCCGAAGAAGTCGAAGCCAGCAATGAAGCTATTCGCAGTCTATTTCAGCCCTACATGACGCTTTAGCATGCGAGTGGTTTCAACTTCCAAAAAGGTGCTGACCCAATCAGCACGCCATTTTAACTCCCGTTTCACCATCAATGTGCTGCTGGGGGGTTTGGCTCCAAACGCAGTAAGTGTTCACAGCTTGTGGCCGCCATCTCGGCCTTTAGGCATGGCTTCCTCAACCCCTTGTGCCATTTTCTTTGTCTGCATCCATTTTACGCCAAGATGAGACTCTATGAGGAGTGAAGTATCGTCTCTTCACCCCGTGCACCGATCCTCCGGACGCACCCAGTCCAGCCCCAGGCCCTCAAACACCCTCTTCTCCGCTGTTAACATGTCCGGGGCTTTTCCATTTCCCTCCAGGTCCAACCAGCTACCGTCAAGGCGACTGCGGATACCACTGCTGTCAAACTTCAAGTCCCTCTGCTTCTTGCAGTAGCGGCGTAGATCCCGCTGGAACGTCATGTCCCCGCTCCATCCCAAAACAGCACAGCCAACCGTTTTCCAGGGGCTGATTATAATGTCTACCCTTCGATGCGGTGGCCTCTGGCTGGCGGAATTGATGCTGCTGGTCCTGCCTCGATCGCTCATTTCCGGCTCCTGCCAAACCACGAGTGCTTTGTCCAGTGTATCAAAGCCACCCCCCCTTCCCTGGTTTCCGTCCCAGCTGAGTGGTCGCTGGCCGCGCTCGCTATTGTGGTTGCTCAACGTCAGGGTGTGGGTTATCTGCCCGCTCTTCTCAAGGCTCACCACAAGCTTCTCGACGAAGTTGAGTGTGGCACACTCATCTGGATGACTGATGATCACATCCACGTCCCCGCTGTTGTGCTTCCCACGTCGGTACCCACCAACGATGACCATCTGGTAGCCAGGACTGAATTTGCGCGCATGCTTCAATATTGTGTTTGCAATGGACTCGACTTCGACACGAGTAATTTTGAGCTTGAGCTCCTCATAGAACTTGACACCGATTTGCTGGACGCGTGACAAGTCGTCCCAGCCATGTTCTACTATATCGTCCAAATCTCGCCACCCTACGTTTCGGTCAGCACAGTTTTATGCCGAGAAATTTGGTAACCTGCCTTTCTTATAAAAGTCTCGAGCGGTGGCGTCGCCAACTCCCCAGATGTCATAGAACGTCCGTAACACCGATAATTTGGGATCTGCTTGAGCTTCAGAGGCCTCGTGGAGCCTGCCTGCGTTTTTCCATTCATGCCACAGCTCAGCAACCTTAGTGCCGCAGCCGGGCAACCTGGCAACCTCTGTTCAACGATGAGTGTCGGCACCGCATGTTAGATATCATGTAAGCACTGACTGACCTTGCGGGCTTGAGATATTGCATGGGTATGCGGATAATGTCGCAATCGAGGTGGAATATGCTCTCACGCCGATCTGATCACCCATGAGTTTCCTCGTTGTCCGGATCGCTTTCAATTCCTCGATGAATGCTGCATTTGCAGGGTCAGCAGGCGTTGCCCGCTGACATGCGTACGTTGTCCTCAAAAAACCAGGTATCGGGGTCAGAGTGATAGTCGAGTCGTGCTCTGAGGTTGTTTGTCTCAGCAGCGAAGGCATCGTTGTCCGTCGACTCGCTGATGCTGACGCATTTTCCTCCGCCCGACGAAACACAGGCTGATGGTCCTGCAACGTCGTGTCTGCGGCAGCACGAGCTAGTATGTCGCTGCCTTTCGCTGCTACCAAGGTATTGGATTCACCACACTTACGGCCCTCGTAGATGACGAAGTCACGAAGCGGAAGGACCCGGCCCTGATCAAGGGATTCAGTAAGCCAGTTGAGCTTTACTACTCGAACGATATCGACTTCGAGAGATTTCAGGAGTGTCTGCGGGATTGGCCAAGCGGCTGATCCATTCCTATGGCCATCCTCGGTATACGCAGATAAATCGCTGTCGCTTGAGCCTTCATCCCGTTTTCGCTTACGCGAAGGACCCGGAGGCTGTGACTCGGTGGCTGCCTCCACTGGCACTGTCTGTAGTTTTCTCTGCCGTAGCTCGAACAAAGCTCTTTGCCTCTTCGAGATATTGCCGAGAATCACTTCAGCCTCTTGTATGTCGTAAGTCAGGCTTGGAATCTTCTCCTCGAGCTCATGAAGCCGATCAGCGTCAAGGTGCGTAGGCAAGAGAAAAATGAGCGGAAATCCGAGGTCTGTCGCCATTCCTGTAGCCGTTGCTGCGGGTGTTGGTGATGCTCCGGCAAGCAAAAGAAAAAGTCGGCTCGGGGCCTAAGGCTGGCGGGCGCGGTGCAGCCGAGTCAAGAATGAGGTTGGGTTGATATGCATTCGAATTGCTAGAGGGCCAGACGCTTGCTGCACTGCAGGTTAGCCGTGTAAATGAAGGCGGTGCCTGCGAACTGTACTGCGCTGAGTGGGTTCCAACGGTAGCATAGCTTTCAAAAAACGTCTCATCCGCAGCCATGTACAGACGCGACGCTGACATCATCGTCACCGAACCAATGCGCAATCGCACTGCAAATCGCATGCTTCACTTCAAGCGCTTCCCGAACATTATTCTTAGATGATATCGTGTTATGATTAGTTCAGTTCTCAAGAGCCTTTTAAGTAGTAGTACATTGAGTAAACGCGCCCTCAGACGTCTTCGAATTCGACGTCTTCATCACTCTCGCCGTCATCTGGCATCTCTACCTTCACCCTCTTGGCTGGCAATTCCTCCGCATCAGCAGCAGGTTCCGCCTTCGGGATCGGTGTGTTGTTTCCCATTGGAGTCACGTCTTCAAAAGCGTCTTCTTCTTCCTCTTCATCGTCGTCCGAGCCCTCCTCCGCGAGGGCCCTCGCAGCTTCAGCAGCTTGTTCGGCCTTAAGACGAGCAAAATAGTCGTCCAGTTCTGCATGTTCCTGATTATCGCCTGACTTGGCTAAGGCTTCCTTGCTGTCGACCTCCTCAACCTTAGCAGCAGGCGTTGGGCCCGCGTCAGCAGTGAATGATTCGCCCGTGACAGTGCTGTTGGACATCCACGAAGGAAGTGCGTTTTGCTGTGCAATCTTCTCCTTCCGCGCCTTCTCCGCCGCCTTCTCGGCCTCTGATGGGCCGTCCGTTGTCGAGATGCTGACTGACATGGATTTGGGACCGACATTATCGAGACCCTTGACCGCGGTCGGTTGCAGTGACGAGACCGGTATGGTTGTGACGGTTTGGTAACTGGCATCTCGCACTACTGGCAGGGCTTTGCTAATTGCGATGTCGAATGTGTTGTCGGGAACCACCATCTCGTCGATGCGTGGTAGCAACTCGGTTATGAACTTGAACTGGTTGTTCAGCCGTGTCGACTGCTCGTGGCCAGTCGAGTTGCGCTCGAGATCGTGCGTAAGAGACGAGCCACACCGGTGGCAGACGAATCCTTCGGGTCCAACATTGTCTAAAACCTCCATCTGCGTCCACTCCGCCTTGCAACGTCCGCAAAAGTACTCCTTGCGCTCGCTTGCTGGGACCGTGGTGCCCTGGATCTGCTTGTCGACGGTGTATACACGCCACTTGATGGCATCAATGGTCTGGCGATAGTCGATGTAGTAATAGGTGCGATTCACTGGTCGCGGTTTCGCCTCGGGGTTCTTGGGGTCCTCGCGATATTCTAACCTTGTGTATCTGAAGTGCGCCCGGCGTCAGCTTCAACCGGATACCACAAGAGGAAGATTGCGAGCATACACAGCCAAGAAGCGATCCTCTCTTAGCTTTCCGCAGGCTTTGTGGAGGTCTTTTGTGTTTGTCGCCATCAAGTAGGCCAGATCGTCGTCTCGCAGTCTGTGGTGTCCTACTGTCAGCAACGCAACCAGCGGCAGAAACAGAAACCGAGCCTACGCTGAGTGAATGATGAGCGCGTCGATGATTAGGATGTGGCGCGTCTCGTAGAAGGCGCGCATTACCGACTTGACGAGCGTTTTGGCAAGATCCAGAGGCTGCGCCATGGTGTGCAGTTGTTCCTGCTGAGAGGTTTGCTGATTGTAGACCACCCGGCGAAGGTGAAGTAGGCAAGCCGAAGAATGAACTTTTGGCAATAAGGTAGTTAGTTGTAGGTAGGTATCTTACTGAGGTAAATGGTGTAGCTGCGACAAAGTACCTAAGCGTGGGGCTACCCTCTAAAGTAGGCACCCACGTACCTGAAGGAAACCCGTGCTTCTTCTCAGTGCGTGTGTCCTGGTCTTCCACCCGCTTTGCCCTTTCCAGGTTAATTCCACCTAGTAAACCAGATGATGATTGCACACTGCGGTCAGCGTCATGAACTGATTGATAACAGATGCCATGGACGACGATGGAGATCGCGAAAGGTGTCAATGAGGAAGATGAAGCGTGACAGATAACAACAAGACATACGCGAACAGAACAAACATAGCCTCGAGAAGCCTTATAGATAGCCTAAATCGGAATTCGCCTAGAAATGATTACCCCATTTCCTGAAAGAGATGGTGAGTGGTAGGATGTGGTGAACTTGTTGATTTTGAATATTGCTCTTTGCGCCATCGAAGCTGGCTTCCACCTCGAAGATAGACTGCCTGCCAGGGCGGCTACTTTTTTTTTAAGCCAGTAAGTCACAATCACCAGGATCGAATGAGCTTGTCAGCAATGCGACAGTCTCAAACCGGTTGTAGATGAAGACTTTGAACAGAGAATGTTGTCGAATGTTATCATTGGCGCAAAGGGAAAAAGAGTTCATCAATAACGTGAATGGAAGAATCCACCGGCCATATTACAGTCCAAAACTCCATCGCAGGCTCGCCAAAACCTAGCGTCGCCGCAACACCATCTCTGGTATCATCTGGGGTGCAAATCACCTGCTCCGCCCCGAAACCCATCTTCTCAAAAGTCAAGCATGCAGGGCTGCTAGCACCGTAGCTGGCGGTTGCGCGCAAAACCCACGACCTCAAGCCCGAGTGCCAACGCTGCTGCCAGGTTCGTCGGTTATTTACGTCCTTCATGTCATCAATCTTCTCTCTCTAAGCATATTTTCGGAGCTAGTTCATTGTCAGCCTCTGTTCAGCTACGTTCTTGCCAGTCACAACTTACATCTAAGGTGAGCGTCCTTGAGCTGTTGACTTCTTGATCTCGGTAAACACCGACCAAGCTCTCGCTGTCCTGGAACAATCCGGTCTTGAGACTGATTACGATGAATTGCATGCCTGGCCCAGCATGTTCACGTATGTACTTCTTGATCTTGTCCACGTTGGCGTTGTCAAGTGCGGCGTCTACTTCATCGAGCACGAAGAAAGGACTAGGCTGGTAACTGTGAATCGCGAACAGGAGAGCCAAGGCGGCCATCGTTTTCTCGCCTCCAGAAAGGTGCTCCATGTCTCTGAATCGCTTGAGGGGCGGCATGGCATGATACTTGATACCAGACAGGTACGGCGTGTCTGTGTCTTCTTCAATATCCAGGTAAGCTTGCCCTCCCAAGGGATAGGCTTCTGACCGTGTGAGGTCCTTGTAGACGTGCGAGATCTGCTCCTGGATGTGTGAGAAGGCCTTGTTGAAGAGCTCGTACCGCTGGGCTTTGACATGGTTGAACGCATCGCGGGCTGCCTTGAGTGCCGCTCTGGAATCCTCAAACTCCTTTTCGGTATTCTTCAGTCTCGTCTCGACGCTCTCTAACCTCTCAATGGCTCTCATGTTGGGGTTGAGCTTCTCGAGCTCCGAAGTGATTGACGCAATCTTATCTTGTAATCGCTCCTCGACGCTAGGATCATCCGACTAGAGAAATGTCAGCAAACACGGTTTATAATATGCAAATGGCAGGTTGCCCGTACATTCTTCAATTCTTCGTCCAGACTGTCATAGTCGACCTCGATGCCGTGATTCTCGAGGGCGGCGGTCATCATTTCCTCGTCATCCTCCTCGTCCACGTCCATAGCATCGGCGTCTTGCCGTAGCAGGTTATCTTCGTTTGGCAGATTGTCGAGCGAGCCCTCTTGTAAAGGAATCTGCATCTGCTCGAGCTTGCAACGCCTAAGCAACGCAAACTTGCCGGCACTGTTCTTCTGGACTACCGTTTCCAGAGCGTTGATTTCCTTTTGTCTCGCGTCGATCTCCCTGCTTCGCTTCTGAACCTCGGCCTTGGCCTGTGAGACCTTCTGGCTCTTCACTTCTAGCGTAGCGCGCTTCTCCTCGAGGGTCTCCCGCAGCGCGTCGAGCTCATCAGATACCTCGTGGCTAGCATCCTCGATATCTGACTTTTCCTGCTGATAGGTCTGGAGGTCTCGTTCCGATGCCTTCAACCCCTCTTGCAGTTTCTTCAGCCTTGCGTCCAGGTTGTTATACATGTCGCGCGTCCAGCTGAGTTGACTCTGGTACTTGGACTTTTGTACTTCAAACTTGGTTCGTTCCTCATCAGCTTCTCGTTGCAGATCTCTGTGCTCCGATTCATAGGCTCGGATGTCGCCGAAGCCAAGTCTCTTGCAGAAACCAGAAAAGACTTCGTCTTCCACTTTGGCGATAGCGTCGGAGAATTCCTTGACAGTACGCTTGGTTGCCTCGAGCTCGGCTCTCTTCTCCTCGTATTTGGGTTCCAGCTCGTCAAGCTGCCTACTCTCGTGATCTACTTCTCTCTTCTTGCTGTTGTAGTTCTTCTCCAGGTGGGCAAGTTCGGCCTTGGCGGCCGCCAGGCGTGGCTCAAGGCCGTGAATTTCAATCTGAAGAGACTCCTCAGCAGGGCTGCGTCGCCCAGACTTTGGGAGCTTTTCGATCTCTTCCTTGTACTTGGCCGCCATTTTCTTGAGGGGTTCAAGGTCAGTGCTTTCAAAGCGACGCTTCCCGCCCTTTTGCTCCGGGCCACGACCACCAGTCATCATGCCCGTCTTGTGAATGACCAGGCCGTCCAGAGTGACGGTCTTGACGGGGATGCGCTTCTCATACGAAATGAGCTTGGCGATCTTTTCGCTGTCGCAAACCACAGAGCTGCCACATGCATAGGCCATAGCACGCTCATAAGCAGGCTCAAAATCAATCGTGTCGATGGTTAGGCGCGCTCCGGATATGCCTTTGATGGCCGAATTGACCGCGTTGACCTTGATGTTGTCAAGAGGGATGAAGGTCATGGGCGGGAAGCGCTGGTCCTTGAGATACTGGACACAGTCGTGACCGGTCCTCTCTGTGTCCACGATGACCGATTCGTAGTCCCGACCAAGCGCGGTGCTAACAGCCTCGTCGTACTTCTTCTGTTTAGGCTTGCACAAGTCACCAACCCTGCCCTTAACACCCGGATACAGTCGCTTCAGGTTGTTGACCATTTCCCTCATCCTAGCTTCGCGGTCATTCTGTCGTCGGCCATCATCGGCCTCTCGAAGCTGCTTGGCGACTTGCTCAAGCTTCTCCTCCAGTTCGGTGCGTCTCTGACTCGTTCTTATACGTTCAGACTGCATCTGGTGATACTGCTTCTTCTTTGTGTCGATTTCTTGGGACAGGGCTTTGATGTTGGCCTCTGTTGCCGACTTGCGTTCGCCGATGGTCTCCAGCTCTCCTTCGTACTTTTCAAGAGCGGCAGAGATGGTATCGACCTTGCCCTTGAGGGTATTGACTGTGACCTCATCCGTTTTTTGTTGCCGAATCAGATTGTCGAGCTTCGCTTGGTTGGCAGCAGTTTTTGATATGACCTGGGTTCGCAGGTTGTTGTATTCTTTGCGGTCAGCATCGCTCAGCTCCTTGCCGGTCTTCTTCATGCGCTCCTTATGCTGCTTTTCGAAGTGCTGTTGGGCCTTTTCGAGCGTCTTGAGTCTGTTTTCATCTTCCTTGATGAGCCCAGCTTGCTTGTCGCGGTCCTTGCGAACTGGTTCTATACGCGAGCGGGTCTGCTCGATGTTGCGGGTCCTCTCTTCGATCTTTGCATCAATGGGGATCAACTTGTGCTCCAACTCGTCAAACTCGCGCTTCTTCGCATTGATGGCCTTCTCCACACCCTGAGCTTCTTTGGACGCCGCGTGCTGCTCCTTCTGAGCGGCTTCGAGCTTTCGTCTGAATGACTCCACGTTACGCTGGAACTCTTGTAGGTTCTGCTGGTGCTCGTGAATCTTCTCGGAAGACTCATCCATGCCCCGCTGGAAGTGGTAGAGCTTCCACAAGGCGTGTTTCACGATGGCCTCGTCTCTCTCTTCAGTCTTCTTCTGAAAGTTGTCGGCCTCCTTCTTCTGCTCCTGATACTGTTTGATCTCGGAGTTGATACCACGCCGTCTGTGGAGCTGGAAGCTCTGGTTTTCCGCGGCTTGCTCGGCTTCCGTCTGTAATCTTTCGTACTCGGCCTTGTACTCCAAGCTCCCAGAGATTTGCTCAATCAACCTTGTCAGGTCTTGAGGGGATTGAGCGGCGATGGCCTCCACGTCACCCTGGAAGACAAGGAAGTTTCTGGCTTTGATGAGAATGTTCTCAGTCTCGAGGGCCTCGTTATACTGCTGGGCGGTGACGACACGGTCGTTGATGCGGTACTCGCTGGAACCCTGGTTCGTGATGGAGCGCTTCCACTTTTGCTCGTCGCCGGCGTCATCCTCGTAGACGGCCATTACCCAAGCTGTCTTTGGGTCGGTTCGGGAGGCCTTGTGCGACACGTCGTCTTCGTCGCCGTTGGGGTAGCCATTCGTCTGCCCATTAGCCTCTGCGGAGCCGTCATCGTTGATCTTGGAAGTCTTGAGAACGCGGCCGCGGTAGACAAGGTCCTTTAGATGAGCCGATCGCAGGTGCGATGATTTGATACCTAAGACGAAGGAGATCGCGTCCATGCTGGCAGTGGCAACGCGTCAGTCGGTGAGTTTCTGGGAGCATGACAAGAAGCGAACTTACGAATTGGATTTTCCAGATCCATTGGGTCCGATAATGGATGTAAAGTAGGAGTCGCCGAAAAGCAGGACATGATGGCCCTTGTAGGATTTGAAGTCTGGCGACAAGTGTCAGCGCGCGGACAAGAAGGGGGGAAATCAAGACCGTGTTGAGCATACTGAAGAGCTCAAGGCGAATGAGCTTTCCCATCTTGCTGAACGGTTGTCGCGACTATCGCGACGGGCGGCGTTGAGTTTCCCGACGATGAGGCGAGTTGAGGTCGAGGCTCGTCGCAAACGCGAATCGGCGCGCGGAAGGGTGAGAGCAAAGACAGCCGTGTGGTGTGGCTCGACTGTAGTGTGGCAACAAGTGAAGCCGGGATTGGGTTGATCAAGTAACAGGGGCCTCTGGCTGCCCAGGCGCATTCGGGGAGGCACTCTAGCAGGCAAGCGTGTGTTGCGTCTGGCGATATTCGTCCAGATGGCCGACTGAGTTTCCCCACGCGCGTCTGGTTATCTGGACGCGACGGGCTGCGGGATGCGGGCCATACTGAGGGCTGCCAAATTAGGCGCGCAACAAGAGCTCGAGCCACTTTACGGGGCAGGCGCCAGATGGGCTGACACCACGTGATCTAGGATTTCATGATTATGTCAGCAACGCACCTCACCTGTATTCTCGCCTTACTGTGTACCGTCTACCCAGGTAAGGTACCGTGCCACGGCGTGCGGAAGCCACTCCAGGTCCAGGAGCCCACTCTACACCAGGTTCACACCCACATCAAGTCCCCTCAACAGGTGCTCAACGTGGTGAACCAACCAACCAACCACAGGCTTGGCCAACGACACCTGCAAAGATTACGGGCTAGACGCTGCTGTCAACGGATCTCGGCCAAGTGGTGCACGAAGTAAGTACTAGGTATGGCGGGCAGGTCTATTCGTAGGGCAGAGTGCGTGCCCCAAGTATCCGAGGCGATGAGATACCTATCAAGCCATATAGAACGGGCCAGCAGCGAACTCTCTCCGCAGAACAGGTACCTGAAGCAGAGTAAAATGCGGTAGCAGTATCTACCGCCCTGCTATGTGACGTAGACATCTCACAGTGAATCCCTGTCTCGACAACTCGTTCCAGCTCGCATGCATGGAAGGTACACACATAACCTGTCTGTCCTGCCTTCGGAGCGGTCAGCCGTTGACACATGCTGCCTTACTCCTTGCCCCAACTCAACGGGTTCTAGATGTGTTTTCCCACTTTCACGCTGCCTGCATCACGAGCCCGCCTTGGTCCGTGTCGCTCGCATCCCCCGCCAATCCCTAGCACGGCCTAGGTCGTCACGCTGCCGCCCAAGCTACGAGGTCGGCCAGCTACGAGGTCGGCCAGCTACCTAGGTATACCATCCAGACTGGCCCAACTCAGCGCCGCCTGAATCTGTCCCTTACATTGACCCATCGTTACCTACCTCCCGAACAGTCTCGTTTCCAACCTGTCGATAAAATCTCCTTGTCTCCTTCGCACCGTAGATACTCAAACGGCCGTCCCAACATATCGCCTCAAGATGGCAGGGCCAAAACCGGTGGACATACCCACTGCAAAGGGCGAAGACATGCATACCGACAGCGACGCAGCATACACCCCTGATCACACCGAGGCGCACTCGTCGTCTTTCGCCTCGCCGCCGCCTGATCACGATGGCCTCCATACGCCCACCATGGCCCCTACCACTCCGGGAAGCCCCAGGCTCTCAAGGAATCCTTCCTTCTCGGGCAGCAGCTCTTACCACGAAGACTGGGACCCCTTCCCGCCCCTCGACCGCCTTACCATGCTCGACCTCCTCGATAACTTCGCGCTGCCGCAACAGCTCGAGAAACTTCAAAAAGGCATTTCCGCCCAGACACAGAAGGTTCGGAAGTCGAGAGATGCTTTCAGGAATAAGAGCCAGCACGCGCGAGAGCGCATGGTAGAGGAATGGAGGCGTCGCGTTCCTACCGCCGAAGAACAGCTGGAGAGATACAGGAAGCGCATGCGTGTCAGCGTTGATAAGCTCGGCAAGCAGTGGAACGACACCAGAGTGGTGACCATGCGAGAGAAGGTCTCTTTCATCTGCGGTGTCATGAACATCTTCGCCAGCGGACTACTCATGGGTGGCTACCCCGAATACTTCCATCTCTGGTATTCGGTCCAGGTCCTATACTTCATGCCCATCCGCTACTTCACTTATCATCGCCGAGGATACCACTACTTCCTCGCCGACCTCTGCTACTTTGTCAACTTTCTCCTGATGCTCAGCATTTGGGTCTTTCCTGGCTCGAAACGACTCTTCCTGTCCGTCTATTGTCTGGCCTTCGGCAACAATGCTGTCGCCATCATCATGTGGAGAAACTCGCTGGTTTTCCACAGTTTCGACAAGGTCACCTCTCTCTTCATCCACATTATGCCTTGCGCAACTCTCCATTGCATAGTTCACTTATGGCCTGAAGAGATGAAATCTGTCCGGTTCCCCGCGACATGGACCATCCAGCACTCCCCAGCCGGCTCACCAACTGCTTATGGAAATGTGGTGTCCATGTTAGCGTGGAGCTCCATCCCCTACGCTGTCT
This sequence comes from Colletotrichum sp. SAR11_59, assembly GCA_025328345.1. NCBI lineage: Eukaryota > Fungi > Ascomycota > Sordariomycetes > Glomerellales > Glomerellaceae > Colletotrichum > Colletotrichum sp. SAR11_59. Next base: position 12,283 of record JAKMXC010000871.1, read on the forward strand.
GGCAACTGTCATACTACTTCTTCATCACCGTCCGGCGGCGGGAGAAGATCGCGGCCGGCAGGCCTACTTCTTTCACATGGCTGCGAAAGTCGTACTCAAAAAGCTGGATAGGCAAGCTGGTGCTTTCGCTCCCGGACTCCCTGCAAGAAGCGGCATTTATGCTGATCCAGTACTCATATGCGGTCTTGACGATGCTCCCTTGTCCCATTTGGTTCGCGAGCAGATACGCGTCGGCCGGTTTTTTGATGATCGTCTTCACATGGAGTGTTTACAACGGAGCAACCTACTACATTGATGTATTTGGAACACGCTTCCAGAAGGAGCTGGAATCGCTCAGAGCTGAGGTCAAGCAGTGGCAGAATACCCCGGAAATGGCCGGCCATTCCCCTCTCATCACACCGAACCCGGATGGAAATGCGCCCAGCGAGCTGCAACTATCCTCTGGCGTCGAAGATGACGGCAAGATTGATTCCGCCCTTCAACACGAAAATGAGGATATCCAGGAGAAAACGAATGTCGGCGCACGTGGGGTAGATGGGATCCCGCTGCTGAGCGAGGAGCTGCCTGCCCAGGCAGAAGCATCCGGTGTCGATGGCGGGGCCAGAGACGTAGCTAGGGAGAGGAACGCAATTCCTTTGGAATGATGGGTCTCTACGAAGTTAATAGATGCAAATGATATGCTTGTATGAAAGCACTATACGGGGCACAATTACAGTGTGGATTCTTGGCTGTGCAGAATGATTACTTACTACGTATCTAGAGGTTCATCCTCGCACCCTTTTTTCTTTTTTTTACGTGTCAAATTTTTGCTTCAAAGTCACGTCGGATTTCACTTTCCGCCTCGCGGTAGGTTGAGGAATATTTGTTAATTCTGCGATGGAACTTGACACAACCCATACCCTACCCCCTATTGAATGATGTGGGAATAGATACTGCTGCGCTCGCGCGATTCGTGTCCGCTCCACTTTCCCCATCCGTTCCTCATAGGCCTTTGAGCAGCCATTCGTTTCCTCCCATGAAGCTGATGCCATGAAGCCCATGCACAATCCCAAAACAACAAGAGTCCCAGCCTTCCCGTCGTGACGCCGTTTCCATGCACATAACGCAGCCGGTAGCAGGATATTTCGTGACCCCATAACCAGTTCCCCCACCGAGAAACCAAAAAAGAAAAAGAAATGAGAATTCGATTGCTCGCTCCATTCCGCCACGTCTCCCAACCGAGCCATATTAACCTCCTAAGCCACGCAAACGGATATGTCATTAATGCAGTTCGCCAATGCGTATCCGCGACGGGGCAAAGCGGCAGCAGACGTCGATGCTTCTGACTGTTACCGGATGATGCCCCAGTCAGCAAGCTTGCCCCCGTCGCTATCTTCTCGAGCTCCCGGTCGCCGGCCAAACACGTTCCAAAAACGCAGCGTCTCATCACCGGCGCCCGTCACGACGACTCTGCCATCAGGGCTCATCGCAAGATATAGAACACGATACGTGTGACCGGTGAGACTGACCACCTGCGTCATTGACGGATACTTCCAGACAACGATCTGGTTTTGGCTGTACCCGTGGGTCGACACGATTTCGTTGGAGTTCTTGGACCACGCTATGTTGCAGACCTGGCTTCCCGTGTCCACCTCGTTAATCACAGTGCCACGGACGGTGTCGTGGAAAACGATTCTACGATCAGCAGTTCCACCTCCAGATGCCAGAAGCCCTCTCTGGTGCGGTGACCATGCGATGGCTTTGACGGCAGCGGTATGATCCGAGAATTTCCAGAGTGGCGTGTCCGAAAGCTTATCCCATACCATCAGTTTGTTATCGTTACCACCACTGGCCAGCTGCCCATCTTCGCAGTTCCATTTCAGGCCGCACACTTCCTGTTTGTGACCCACAAGTTTCCGCAACCACTGATCCGGAGCGCGAACGTCTCTGTGGTAGATGAGGCGGTCGCGAGAACCAGATGTCAAAATATGGGTGTTCCAGGCCAGCGAGCCTACCCTGGCGGTGTGACCAGTCATTGTTCTCAATCGTCTCGTCTTCTCTGCGTCCCAAATCTGGACCAATCCTTTCCCCGTCCCGATGGCGATGTGCGTTCCCTTCTGGATCCACGATACGCTGGTGACCGTGTCATCCTCGAGGGTGCACAGCTTATTGACTCTACTGGTCTGCGCGTTCCACATGTACACGCTGGACCCAAGACCGACTCCCAGCACGTTGGCGCTGCCCCAGTCGACTAGGTTCAGATAAAAGTCGTCCGCCAGGTCGGGGGCGTCTAATACTTTGTAAGGCACTTTGCTGACCGCGCGGGGTTGTCGACGTGGGCTGAGGAGCATCTGTTGGCTATTGAAACGAACTGGCGAGAGGCTGTATATTTCAGAGCGGGTGTCTAGATTGGGGCCGTGCCGACTTTGTGGCGTTCTCGACGGCGTGAGGTGGCCTGCGTTGCTTAGTTGCCGGGGTGACATGTAGGAGAACAAATTCTTGTGAGGGGTTGAAGGGGTCAGAGTGGATGATAGAGAAGCCGCAGAAGCATTGTTTGGCGGCGTGCGCGATCTCGTGGCATCATGAATGTTGGCCGAGTGAGATGCGGTGGACAACGAATGCTCCGGTGACAGTGTCGACGGTGTCGCTTGAGGTATTGAGCCCTCGAAGAGCTCAGCTCGGAGCAACGTCGAAAATGTGCGATTTGCTTCCTCGGCTGAAGAGCGTTAGATGAAAGTGCCGCAACGAGCTGGCCCGTTTTTGACTCACTCTTTTGGAAATGAAGCTCTCCGTGTGGAGTTCGCTTCTTTTGCTTTGAGGGAGTCGCTGGTGAGCCGTCTTCGTGCAATAAACTAAAGCTTGCTTGGAGGTCTTGACCAGAGCGCGTGGGAATGAATCTATGAATCAAATGTTAGCAAGAGTTCTTGCATCGTGTGGTGTTGCTGCAACGCACCTGTCACCGTTTATCCTCTGGCGCTTACGATGCGGGCTGGCACCCAGGGTGCTCTCCCGTTGCGATCGGTGATTAATCTCTCGGAGCAAGGCGTGGTCGACAGCATCGGCATCAAAAGCAGTGCCCCGAGATGGCTCGCTAGGGCGTCTGATATGCTGGACTTTTCGCTGGTTCGCATTTTCCAAATGTTGACGACTCTCCAGATGGCCACGATCTGAGGGAGGGGGCGGCGTCGAGAAGCGAGCCGGGGTCACGATCGCGGAGGTATTTGTCTCAGCTACCGGTCGCTTTGCTGGAGCGGAAGCAGCGACAACTGCTGGTGGATCGCTCGGGAGCGTCATTGTGGGTTGTGGAAGTGAAGTCGGCAAGAGAATGCGGGCCAGGGCAGTGTAGAGATTCAGGTCGAGGACGGGCGAGGCGGCTGGGACGAGCGTCGGGGGAGATGGCGGGGAGCCGAGCCTGTGCGGGCGGGAGGCGTCGCAGTCGCACGTCGGGTAGACAAAGTTGCAGGCAATTGATGGAAGAGATATTGATCGTGACGTCGGGCGCAAGCGAGAGTGAATTCGGCGGTGGGCAAGTCGTTCGGAGGATTGGCGCTGGCAAACGATTCACCACCTTATCCCTGATGGTGGCGCTCAACTCGGCATCAATCGCATGCTTTCCCCTCGGGATGGTCGCAAAAGTTGAGTCGTCACCGTCAAACAGACAAGACAGAGACCAGTCGTAAAGCTGTTCGGATGTGATTAGATAAATGAAGCGGGCAGAACGAGAGAAACAGAAAGTGTCGTCGTGCAAAGTGCGGACGTGGGTATCGTGAGCGTGTGTACAGATACAAGCTGTAGAACTCTGGGTCCACGGTGCAGAGGTCACAGCAGGCAGGGTGAGGTAAGGTACAGCACGGCGGAGAGAAGGGCGTCGACGGCGGACGATGGGACGGGACGGTGAGGTAAGTCGGGGACCCAAGGTGTAAGGGACGGGAAGGTGTCGGATGCCAAATGGTGGTGGTGGGTGGCTGCCCAGTACCGTGCAGGGGCCAGCAGCAAGCAACATGGAAGCAACAACATTGGACGTGGCAGGCAGCACTCGCCTACACTGTGCATACCTTCAGGTACCTACCTTAAGGCAAGGTACCGACCGTCGCGGGCGACGACTTGATGGAGGTGTTCTGTTATTGACGCTATTGGCCGAACAGGGAGCTAGCGTTGACGGCAGAGCAACAACACAACGGGCCAACGGCCAGAGTCCTCACAATGTCTACTCACTGGGTTCCATTCCCTGGATTGGGTGCTTTGACTCCCTGTAGGCCCCGTCCCGTCCCTTCCCTTAGGTCCCTCCCCGTGTCCCTGGTTGAGTTGGCCGCGAATCTGGACGCGACGAGACTTTCCTTTCCTTACCTTGCCTTGCCCAGGTACGGTATCTTATGTTACACCTCGATCCGAGGACGCGGGCGCATCACGCCTGTAGCACCTTACCTCAGCGGAATGATAACAATGGCGTCGGGGAGAACGGAAAGCACAACAAACAACCCGTCACCATAAAACCCCGTCTGCACGCGATGGCGAATTGCTTTTCCAATTCTTGCGTATCTCTTTGAGAGTCGGGGTATGGGGTTCAGCCAGAGTTTTAACACAGCCGACTGGAGGCTCTTCCGCCCTGGGTCAGGTAGGGTATCCGAGTTGAGCATATCCATACTTGTCATGCGGCTCCATGATCTTCAACTTCGTCAGGGTTTTCCTTCGAGTTGACAGTAAATACCAGGCATCCTGGACAATCCACAATAGCCCCCCCCCTCCCCCTCCAACACGCCTACTGTATGCAGCATATCTGAAAATGGGAATGCAGACGGCAGACTAGTGTCAAGCAGTCTGCGCGTGTGTGAGAGAGAGAAGGGGGGGGAGGGAGTGTCGCGCTTCTCGGGCGAGCGTGTGTCGTGGAGCCGCGCCCGAGTCCCATGTGTTTGTTTATTATTGACATACATCCCGCCAGCGGCCAGCCAAGCCTGGGGGCTGGAAGGTCCATGTCTCCACGTCTTGCACCAGCCAACACGTGCTGAGCACCATTGTTGTCGCAGTGTTTTGTTTGCTCTTAGATTTTCCCTCTCCTCCCGGGCCCGGATATTCGCGCAACAAGACCCCTAAGTCCCTCCCATGTCCCGCGTCTCAGACCCCAGCCACCTAGGTGCGCAGAACCTTGGGTAGAACAAGCTCGATGGTATGTGGATGCACCCAACCACTGCAGTTCTATGGAGGCATTTGATACCAGTGGTATCTGTATCTTGGGGCACTTCAGCCTGACACGCTCCCATCGTGCTGGGGCTTTCCTTTCCGTGAAAGTCGCAACAATACAGAAACATAACCATTCGATGGCGGGGAAGATCAAGACGAGAGGGAGGCAAAAAATACAGAACAACATGGGGGGGGGTGACAGAAGCTGGGAGCGACGCGAAGCAGTACGCTAAGAAATAGCTTCTCAGCGGTTCCTCAATACTCGATACGTCATGTGAACCACCCGCGAGCTGGTGTGGCAGAGACGCGAAAGGCGACGCGTAGAACGCGTAAAGAGCTCCACGCGAAAAGCACGCAACTTCGGGGGGGGCCCAGTACAGTTTGGGAAAAAAAGAAAAAAAAAAAAAAAAAAAAAACCCACACATTACCCAACTCCTTTTACTAAACCGAATATTTTTGCAGCCCCCCCCGGCAACAAATTGCAAAAAAAAAAATGGCGACAACAG
>JAKMXC010000872.1:0-17894 GCA_025328345.1 Colletotrichum sp. SAR11_59
CTGCTGATTATATAAGAAAATTTGAGCTCACCGAGGTATACCGAGGGGTGCTTTAGGGCGTAGGGGTGCCGTATATCGCGTTAGGGGTGCTGTTTAATAGGCCCCATGATCTATAACTCTCAGAGCACTAGTTCTCGAACTTTCGTGCTGGCAAAGTCTTATGATTTACCGATTATACGGTTCGATACGGAGACTGCTGAGACAGATTCTCCATGCCATTGTGGACGGCGATCAGAGCAGGAATCGGATAGGGTGTTCTCCATTGAAGCGACCTTAAAACGTCTGAACTGGACCGAACAAGCCGACAAGCGATGCGCCCGGCCTCAACTGACGTGACGAGAGCGCCCGGAGGCCACGAAGGGGGCCGGTCTGCAGGCTCGTATGCGCGCGAGGAAACAACGGGCAGCAAATCTCGGGTGCCTCGTTCTCGTCACCGCAGCGGCCGTCATCATCTGGCCCGCCAAGACCCTGAGCACTTTCCCTCACGCATCTTGGAATCCCAATCCGCGCGGCCGCGACTAGTGACGCGGGATGGCAATATGGACATCATGATTTTTCGTCTGAGAAAGTCTTGGCATTGCTTTGGAAAACTGGGGAGAGTGGAGTTTTACGATAGAGACGTTGGCGGTGGTTGGCTTGGCTGACTGGACGGCGATCCTGGCCATCCTGCTCGTCTGTTTCGAAACGACCTGCAAGGGGTGGTGCGACATTGAGATGTGCCTGGCAGACGCCATGGGGGAGTGGGCAGCAAGATGGCGCCGCCTGTGGTGTGTGTGGGAGTGATTGAAGAGCCAGGGATACAGCGAGAGTTGTCTGCAGACCGAGAGTGAGTGACGGTTTTGACAGACTGAAAGTCGGGGCTGTTGCGATGTTGGTGTGGGCGCGTGGCTGAGCAGGGCCCAGGGGCGATTCCCGCCCGTGAACCGGATTGGGCCATCACTTTATTCAAGACCTGGGATTCGTCTGTGTTCAAGCTTTGGGGCCAAGGAGATCGAATTAAAGGGCGGGACTGGCTAGTCAGGACACGGGGGTCCCCCGTCGAGATTCCGATGCGGGAGCGGCCATCACACCTCTCTTTCGGGCAACGACCTGCAAGCAAACAATCAAGTTGGGATGAGTCCATGTCCCGAACCGGGAATTGTGTCCGTCTTCCGATGGAGCTTACAGCCGGAGGGATGCCACCACCACCGGCCAACGCCCAACTCATGCCAGTCCACTACTACCGGTGCTGCATGGCAGTTGGCGCTGAGTCTGACAGGATCTCTTGGGATGAGCCCACATTGTGGGAACATGGTGGATTTGTGGCTCCAGTGCGATCTTCAGTACCTGCATCGACGCTTTCATTTCCTCAGCGTCGCTTGTTGATTGATACCTGTGTAGTCTGCGGAGGACATGGAGCCTCTTGACCTTGGCTGGGGTTGGACCAGTTCCCGTTCTAGTCTGGACCACATCTAATATTGGCGTCGGTAACTGTAGTGTAACTCTACGGTAGACATGGACGTGGGAAGATACCATCCATCCTGGCAGCTCACTTGATATAAGTAACGGCGTGAGATCCAGCCAAGAACATCTTTCTTTCCCTCTCATCACTTTCAACTCACACCTCTTCGGTCTTCATTGTTCATTACACTCTTTCAAGCAGGCTTGATTCTACTTCTTCGCTCTCTCAAGTAGACAAGCCTTTTCCTCTCTCACTTATCTCGCCTTCCTTACCAACCAATCCAACAACCAACCAACCATCAAAATGAAGTACTCCGTCGCCCTCACTCTCACCACCATGGTGCTCGGCATCGCCGCCGCTCCCGCCGCCCAGGCCGCTCCCAAGGAGCATAACCTCGCCCGCGCCGAGCACGGCTACTTCGACCTCATCCACAAGCTCGCTCGCGCTGAGAAGGCCAGCCCCTCCAAGACCAAGTCCGCGAAGAAGCCCAAGAAGACCCACCCCTCCAAGACCCGTTCCCCCGGCTCCATCATCACCTCCGCCCCCGGCAACGGCACCGCTTCCTTCGCCATCGCCGCTGCCAGCAACGGTACCTCCGGCGGTGACATCCCCGCCGCCTCCGGTACCTCCGTCCTCAAGGCCGCCCAGACCATCGCCGCCGGCGAGTCTTTCGACGGTGGCATGAAGATGTTCGACCGTGGTGTCTCCTGCACTGGCCAGGCTGAGGGCGGTGACTCCGACTCCGTCTTCATCCTCGAGAAGGGTGCCTCCCTCTCCAACGTCATCATCGGTCCCAACCAGATCGAGGGTGTCCACTGCAACGGTGGCTGTACTCTCACCAACGTCTGGTGGTCTGCTGTCTGCGAGGATGCCTTCACCATCAAGAAGCAGGATGCCGGCGAGACCACCAAGATCACCGGCGGTGGTGCTACCGGTGCTTCCGACAAGGTCCTCCAGCACAACGGTGCCGGTACCCTCTCCGTCTCTGGCTTCACTGTTTCCGACTTCGGCAAGCTCTACCGCAGCTGCGGCAACTGCAAGACCATGTACGAGCGCCACGTCATCTTCGACGACATCAACGCCTCCTCTGGAAAGCTCCTTGCTGGTAAGTTCTTCGCTTCTTCGCCCAGTCCTTTGTGAACTCCCATCTAATATCTGTTACTCCAGGTATCAACTCCAACTACGGTGACACTGCTACCTTCACCAACGTTGTTGCCAAGAGCGTCAGCGAGGTCTGCACCGAGTTCAAGGGCAACGACTCCGGTGATGAGCCCACCGAGATCTCCAGCGGCCCGTCGACCGCCTGCAAGTACTCTACCTCCGACGTTACCAGCTCTTAAGCTCCTGAACAAAATCGCGAGATCTGCTCGGGCACTTTTTGACCCGAACGAGAGACTCAACAGTGCCACATTCCGTGAAAAGGCACTCATGTATAGGCTTGTTTACTTGTAGATATTCTTCCTTCTGTACATGCCCATATAGCATGTATGTATTTAGACTCAATGAGCCCTGTGGGCAATTGTCACCCAAAGGCTGCGCGTTTTGTGCTTCATAGTGAATAGTGCTCTCATTACTGGCCGCTCAACGCCTCTATTGGCTATGAGACGACTTGAAAACTAAACCTTCCTATGATGTGACACTAGTGAAGGACAAACTTGGACGCCTTCCTGTCTCCATTACGCCATTGGTCTATGGCTCTGCCATACATGTACCCATGCAAATATGCGTCGCCAACATAGCGACACTCTGAGCGACAACCCTCAGGGCGAAGGACCACTGGCGTGGAGCAGCCAAGTGGGACGACGACAGTATCTCCAACAGCCATGAATCCAGATCCGATGCCAATGCGATCGCCCTCAGTGATGTAGAAGCATCGACCCATCATCCGTGAGCCAAAATGTTCTTGAAGGAATCTCCGTCGGGCGTCAGGCTTGATATCAGTCTTCGCGTCAATGTACTTCTCAAGCTCTTGATCAAGAGGCAGATGCGGCAGCCTCTCCCGAATCAACGACGCAAAGACATGGAAGCAGGCGGTCACCCAGTCGAATGGATTGGCCCATTTCCGAGGCACTTGGTTGAGGCAAAGTGCTCTGCAGAAAAGATCTTGAGCTTCGAGGTCGTCGGCCTTGTACGTCGCCAGCAGAAGCGCTCTCCAGTGGATAAAAGCCATGAGATAGTCTGCCAACGTACACAGCGTACCGACGGCAATGCCGTGAGTACGGACTGTATCAATCTCAAGACAGGTGATCTCAATCTTGTTTCGGCGATCGTCTTTCCAGGAAAACTTGATCTCTTTGCGTTGTGATGCAGAGAAGGGTGGTTCGAAGTCCATAGCGCCTAGAGCCACAGTGTCGGGAATGTGGGACCAGTCTGGGACCCAAGAAGGTAGGCTTGCAGTGTTCATATGAGGAGGATAGTGAATGGCCTCGCATATTACATCGAAGCGCCCAGTCGTTGATATGAGAAAGTCCACGACATTCGTATAGATTTCCTTGACGGATAGGCCGTAATCGACAGGGAAATCCTTGCGCACGTCTTCCGTGAGCAAACCCAAGATTCCGAAAACTTTATCCTTTGGATCAGAGGAGAACTTCCTTCGACAGACGCGCATGACCTCGAGAAGAGAATCCTCTCCGTAGTGTCTCAGAGCTCGAACGTCTGGAAGACTCCCAGGTCCTTGATACGTCAGAATCTGGGAGTAGGTGAAGTGGTTCTGTGATGCTCTGGCATATGAACGACCCTGAGAGTTTCCAGGGAAATAGTAGTCCAAGTCGCCCTTGTGTCTTTGAAAAACGTGGGACGCCTCTTTGTAGATGTCCCATAGAAGGCTTTTCTCTCCGCAATAGACAGTGACGGATTGTGCGTTGAAGACTTCTTGTACAACCCATAACCTCTTCCAGTAGTCCCTTTCAAAGAGAGAGACAGTTGCGGATATGTCTTTCTCGTTACTTTTGGACGACAGAAGCTTCGTGATCTTGTCGGGTGACCCCGACTGTTGGGTCAATCTCAGGAGAAAGTCGGTAGCGGCAGAACTCCGATCTGCTTCTGGACCAAGCCAGACAGCTACCGACTCTGCCCTCGAGTAAATCTTTGTCATCATTTGAACTTGTTGCGTTCTTTCATCCCTGTTGTACTGATCGATGCAGAGTGCGTCCACCCATACGGTGACTATCTCGTTCTTTCGTCGGAGAGCTTGTAAGGCGCCATGCAAACTAGCAGACACCGAAATCTCTGTGCCTTCAAGTTAGAGCCGTCGTGTGTTCCCTGCATCACCCCACGCATATGATATGGCGATGTATTCCGGTGGCTTTGTGATTGGAGCGTGGACCACTTCGCATTTGATCTTGAACATGCGCGCCGGAAGTAGTCTAATCAATCTGATTTCAGACTCTCCTAGGGCGTTGTATCGATAGACTTTGTCGCCGAGCGTGCCAGTCGCGGATGAAGGCAATGACTGCCCGGATATTGCGAGGGACGGCAATGTTGTGACTGACCGGCCAGCTGAGCTTGACCTTTTGTGCCATGAACGTTGCTCTTGTTGATGCGTGGCCTGCGGAAACGGCGCACTGGAATCCGGTCTTGTTGAAGTTTTAGACACTCTCTCCCGGCCATGAGGTTCAGCTATATATAAGTCATTCCTGCCAGGAGATTGTGGGTATGAAGAGTCACTGGCCCGAGCGTATGGTGCTGGAGGCGGAGGGCTGACAGCGCGGGATGGCCGCACATCCTGCGACGAGAACCGGCGATGGTCGTTCCTCAAGGGAGGTGGAGATGGGACGCGACTGTAGTACGGTGCGGCAGGAGTACGCTTCAATCTCGGCGGAGGGGATGGTCTTCTCGCCTCCGCTGACACCTCAGGTGCTTTGCGATCGACAAAGACTGTTCGCTTCTTCTGCCGAGCTTCATCGTCGGAGTGATAGCCGCGGTTCGGTTGAGGTACTGACAGGTACTCGAAATCGTCTGAACGTCGGGGATCCCTGTATCTTCCAGCCATGCTAGCATGAAGGAAAGACGGAAGCAGATGAGAATTTGCCGGCTGTAGTTTGCTTATACTGACTTCGAGGGTTTGAACTAAGTCTGTGGTCAATCTTTGAAGCGTTCGGCCCTCAAATATGAGTATCAAGCGGAGTAAGCCGAGCGGGGTTAAAATCAGGCTACGAGATTTTGCAGGAATCTGACACCGTGAAGTGGAAATGACCAATGGGAGTGACCTTAGTCCATAGCACTGCTGCATGTGGTCATACTAAAGTGGGTAGATCACACTTATGTATGCACGTTTGGTTCAGCTGGACTCAGCCTGATTTTAGCTGGCATGGATAGGGATAAGGTCAAGTTGACTTTGCCCACAGGCTACAGCACCATATGGTGAGAACAATAAATGGCGCTAAAATCAACCCATTTTGAGGCCGCTTATTTGGCCCCGCAGGTTTGGATGAAGGACTTGATTTTACTCAAATTAAGCGCATAAAAACTTGTTCTTAATTTTGCTATCAAATAGCTGTTTAAAGTGCCTCATCAAGAGATTCCCTACCTTCGTATACAGTCTCTTACGCTTCCAAAATTGCCGGGCTCTCCATCCTTCCCAAGCACTTTTCTAAGTCTTCTAGCTTAATGCCACGCTGATAGTTCAACGTCTTCTCCATAGGCCAGGCAATGCCACTGCCAGCTCCAAAGATCCCCCGATACTTGTTCCACACGTTCCCGGGGTCCTTCTGCAAACTTGCTTCTATCAATCGCATACCCCATTCCTCTCTCGTGAACTCAATCTCGTTAAACCTCTTCTCCACTAAGTCAGCAATCCTCCCATAAGAGATTGTATCCCCTGCTACAAATACCACATTGCTCCCATTGCCTGGAATGCCCCTCGGCTCAAATACAACTTCCGCCGTCATCCTCGCGATGTCCTCCGGTCCCGTCACTGTTATCTCCACATCCCAGCCCCCCAGCGCCCTCAACTTCCTCTCCTCAAAGTCCACAACTCCGAACTCTTTCACAAACAAGAAACTCATAAACAGCCCCGTGCTAATGATGATCCACTCCCTATTGGTCTGCGCGCGTAGCATATCTCTCACGTCGAGCTGCTCGTCAAACAAGACCTGCGGACTCCCGCGTCCGATGACATCGTAGTCAACGCCGAACTGCCAGGGAATGTAGCGGCGGACGCTGGACTGCAATGCAGCCTGACAAATACGACGTTGGGTTCCTGTGGGACCAACAAAGCCGGTGCAGCTGATGACGGTGTCGTATTTGCTGAAGAGTGCGGCGAGGTCTGCGATGGAATCGTTCACGACATCGCCCGCTTCGACAGAGACACCGAGTGCTTTGATGTCCGAGACACTCTTGGATTTCGATGGGTCGGTGGAAGAGATGGTTGATGGCCGCAGGAGAACCGAGATGTTGGCGTCGTTTGGCCGAGAAGGGTGTGAGGTGAGTGCTTTGAGCATCGCGGAGCCAAGCTCGCCGGCTCCGAGAACAAGAACAGACATGTTGGCGGCGCTTGTGTTTACTCTTAGAAATGTTGCCAGACGCAATTCGTTCAATATCCGTTTTACAGCTGGAAACTCCGAATCAGTATTGAATCCAACGTAGCCACGATGTTTTGAAAACTGGTTCGAACGAAGTGCAATCCGCCGCCTTGAAATACTCTGAATGACGTCGAAAGGATTCTCAACCCAACCTAAGCGACGCCATGAGAGTACGTAATCAAGCAGGCTGCAAGCGGCGATGAAATCCTTCCACGGAGCTCCGCGGCCGGTGATACGGGCGCTAAGTCCGGTGTGGAGCCCCGGGTGGGACTGCCGAGCGGCGATCCCATCCTTCGGGCCACGGCAGGCGACGGTTCTGGTGGGCGGTACTCCTGCGACAAAAACAAGGAATAGGACTAGAAGTATCTCAATTTTCATTTGCATGTACGGACGAGATTTCGATCACCACCCAGAAAGCCGAATCCCATTACCCGTTTTGACGTTATCGAAGAACAGGGCAAAACGTGACCTCGCTACATGGTGCTGAAGGGCAAGCTTTACTGCTGATTGATGCAACAGCAATGAAAGACAGCAGAATATGAAGAGAGGGGAAATATGGACTAGATATTTGATTCTGATAAGCCGGGGATGAGAAATATTCATACACCAATGCACTTCGAGTCTACGGCCTTTGATTGGCATTACTCCCCAAAGACGAAAATGCTCCATACCCATATCACTCCCAAATAGTGATCATACTCCATCCAAAGCTCAGCGACAGTTTTATCAGTGAAACCTTACGCGTGTCCCCACATAGGAATCACCTCTCATTGACCGATTTCACCAGCACTTCAAGTAGCTGAATGTGAAGCTACACAGAAACACCAAAGCCCCGCAGCTTAAGAAAGAATTTGCGTCTCGAAATAGAACAAAGCTTTCGATTCATTTTGAATGGGTTTTAAGCACCGAGACGCCATCCAAAAAGACCGTTAGAAATGCGTCGAAAATCGCTGCTGGGTTCGCCGGAAGCTTTTTTCTTCGCATTCTATATGTCAATTCCCACCTCGGTACGCAGGTGAGTCGCAACACCAGCGCAGTGATATGTTCTTGGTGATTAGTTCAAAATATTTAGGCTCTGTCTCTGTTACCGAGGCTTGAGTATAATTGAGATAAACCGCGCAAGCAAATGACGGACTATGTGAGAGCTTCAGCGCTAGGATATATTTCAAGTTCTCACCCCGAAGTGCTACTACCAAGATGAGAGAACTAGTCACATTTGAGGCGAGTAATCAGCTGTGAAGATGCCTGGAACCATGCGAGTGTATTGGCTGTGTAGATTACTGTCGGATTCTCGCCAAATACACCCTTTTATATGTGCTTGGGACCAGATACTTGCCGCAGTGCTGCATGGCCACGCAACGGATCTTGCAGTTGTCTGGGCATGAAGCAGCCCCGCAGGTATAAGTAGTCAAGAGATTAGCCGTCTATTCATATCAGAACAGATCAAGGGCCCTGCAAGTTCTTTGAAATTGAAGGCTGTCTTGACTGGTGTAAGCCGGGCAATTCCCATCGTTGAGTTTATGTCGCTGGGATATTGTCTACTCTTGACTCCGAACTTCTCTCGACTCGTTACATACACGATTACTCTCTGCTAGTCACCTTGGCTGTCCTGCATGAACTTATCCGCCATTATACCCCAGGGATCATTGTATCTTAGTTGCCGTCGCAAAGCTGGCGTAGGTGGATTCCTATCCACAGACCAAACCAAGTCCTTGGACTTTCACGAGAACGTGTAGGTGAAATAATCAGCTCAACTCATCGCTGCATTCGATGAGTGTTCGGTTCAGACTTTTACACGATTCAACAGTTTGAATGATGACCAAAAACCGCTCTGCCCGTTGCCGACATAGCACTACTACTAGGCACACCCGCGCCTGCATAAAATCACACCTATAGTCACCCTTTGGAGCCTAGCCTCTGTCAATGCTCGAAACCATCATCATGTTTGACGTTGAGGTATCTTGTTTTATGGAACCCCTCATGGAAACGTTCCCTCATGGAAACGTTCGTATGTCTCATGCGATAGTGTCTCTTTAAAGTGCCTAACCTACGCGCGGGCAAAATGAATGTGCCATTGAAATCATGCTTCTCTTATCGCACGTGCTGCCAGCCTTAGTCTTTCTTTCATAAGAGAACTAGTTGGTTCGAGACGTCGCGGATATCTCTGAGAGACTCGTTATCCTTAACATTCTTCGTATTCAACGAAAATAATCTGCAGAAAGGAATGTTACAGGAGGAATTGGGCATTACGCGTGATTATCGATTTCCTTGCGAGAGCAGAGATCTAGAGTCTGCCGGGAGGCTGGAGAACCATCTACAATTCTATCTCGGCATAATCAATCCAGCCTAAACATATTAGACCACTGGTGCCCATTTTGTGAAGACACTGTCACATGCTTGTAAGAAAGACCATGCTTATATACCGCGACGGACGTCAAAGGACTTAGACTCGGGCGGCGTTACGAAAGGGACTTCTAGAGGGTACTAGTGCCTAAGTATATTTACAACGTTCCCCAGCCATTATGGGCTCTTTTCAAACAATAGTTTCAAGCCTCTTTAAGTCGTTCCAAATAGACTTTATTGTCGTGCCGTGAGCAACCTTTTCGTTCGGTACCACGTGGATGATTAGGTATTATGTCTCAAGACTTCCATTAGTCTTTAGCAGCAATGTGACTGGCGTCCATCATCTATGCTCTTGAACGTGGTGGGACCTATGCCGAATACACGTTGGGAACATCTTGATAAGTACCTAGTAATTATCAAGCGTGAGAAGCGTGTTGAGGCTAGATGTACAGACGTACACTGCAACTGATAAATCTGGATGCCTTATGCGCTGAGGCGCTCCTTGATTGGCCGTGAGAATCTGAGAACGGAAGGATTAGTCTGCTTTTCAAATACTAAAGTCTGTACGTTGGGGGACCTTGGAATCTGACGCATCGTGTAGTTCACTGTCTTAACCTGGATCAAGTACCAAAATGTGCGGAAGTGCGCACCTTTTTGAGGCGTGCTGGGCCGATTCAGCTGATAGCTAGCTACATTCCCTTCGCGTATCCAAAGATGAACAATCCATGACTTCTCACATGGCCAGCAAATCTCGTGCAGGCTCATTCTGGTGTTAAAAATTGGCGGGATTGAACCTGGGCCGTCTGAACGACATTCTTAGAGCTGTAAACCCTGTTGCATGTGACCGATGTACGTATTGGTGGCTCTCCTGTGATCTGTAATCTAGTATTCTTAGATATTAGGTGTTAGTCGAGAATCAGTCTGCCTCAATGCGTTGTAAGACGGCATATTTTATCAACCTACCTGTGGAACGGGATTGTCGACGTTGATATGAATGCGATGGTATTACTGGTATGTTAGACCTATAGACCCATCTTGGCCGATAAAATTTGCCATTCAACAATTTATCTTTAGAAGAGAATAGGGCATCATCCTCATACTTTGCTTGGGCAGAATGTTTCCGGAATATTCCGTGTTTTCATGCATGCTGGATCGACACTGGGCTGTTCCTGTTGTTCAGTTTGCACGGCTGAGAAATTGTCGATTTTGTCTCCGAAACTTTTAGGCGTCACTTCCATACACGGCACTCTCCGTTCGTCACTTTTGGTTTCTGATGTCAACGTATGCATCCATGATACATCAGAGACACCTGAAAACCTATCTCGCGGACGGAGAGCTATCGCACTGATATGCAAGCGCAAACGGGACAAACTCACTAGACTCAGCCGAAACCACGGACCCTTTCGTACACATCGCTGTAGTGAAGTTGAATGTCATTGTTGTGTGTGTTAGAAGACCAGAAATGCAAGTCATTCTATAGTTTGAGTAGCGCACTACAAGAGTTCTGGTGGTGTACGCACAATCATACAGTCACCTCCACACCCTAGCTCCATACGAGAATAGCTCCCTGTGTGCCATTGCAGATTGAGATCTTTTATAAACACGCTCATGTGTATGATGGTCTGGTTTCTCTCAACAGCGCCAATGACGCGGTGCAACCCAGAATGCTGATACAGTGCGTCTCCGATTCCACATACTTGAGACCAATCCGGTGGGTCGGTGAACCACAGATCTCGGCCCACGGTTCTTGAATTTGGAAGTGTCTTCGTATTCAATGGTGATAGTCCACGGAAAGGGATGATGTGGGAAGCATCAAGCATAAGGAACTTCGAGACTCACACGTAAGAAATCTCACATCTGTCAGAACTCCGCAGAGTCGATCACTATCCTATGCAGCGATAACTACGTTGAGGCTAGCCGCGAAACAGGCCATGGAACAGGCCACGCATCCCCTGGGGAGACCAGATGACAGTTTGTGCAAAGATCATACTCTTTATATTGAGAAACGTCACGCGGGGATTCTGATCACCGCTGGCAACGCGATACAGAGTCTTGTTAGGCGGACTGTCATCTATAAAATGGGAATGTGCCACAACTACCACAACCAGAAACATGATGAACCGAAACAACAGCAAAGTGAATCGATCGCCTAGATGAAATATCTTGATGACCATCTCGTCTATGAGCTGGGCGATCCACGTGGTGGAAGTTAATCTGTTGTTTGGAGACTGCAGACGACGGCCACGATGTCGCCGTCGTCCTTCATTCGTAGAGCTCATCGCGACGTGATTCAACACGAATATGCAATGGAACGTTTTGCATGGGCTGCAACAAGAAACTTCGTCTCAGGCCTAGACATACGGGTGGTGAATATCTCAGATGGATCTTGAATCACACATACTGGAGGTCGCGGATAAAATTGTTGGCTGGGGCATTCAGACCCTTCGACGAAGAAGAGGTATGGGCACTTTGTTATGATCTCAGACTATAGGTTTGATTGCTGTAGACGTCTAGGGTGATCTGGTGACCATATGTTGCTTCAAGCACTAGCATTCAAGGTTCACGGCAGCCATTGCTGACACTGCGATGGCCACTTGAAATGACTCTGGGGAGAGCTTGCTGATAATGTTGCATTTCTCTATCTTAATAAAGGTTTGCCGCATGTCGTTCTTCACCAGCACAGTCAATGCTGTCCGCAATTTGTTCTTGACTCTGTTCATCTAATGAAGTTGAACCTAGTTCAAGCAGGTTCTGCCAAATGAATATGCTTTCAAGCCATGGGCAGCGTGACTACATCTCCCATGCTGCGTCATCGTCCCTGACTGGCTGTTGTGCATTCTTCTGGTATTGGATTTTCTTTGATGAAGTACAGAAACAGACTTTGCTTGAGAGGTAGTCCACCGAGGCACAACATGGAACAAACGACTGCAAGTTATGCCGATATCGACTGTCAGAAATGCGACGAAACTGACTATTCGCGCGAAGACCCAAGACAAACCAGGACCAAAAATATCTGCTTAGATACGTTTGTGCGTGGCGTCAATTTTGGGTCACGAAATGTGATACAACTATATCACAACGAGTGGAGATTCGAGGTCTTTGAGCCTCGGGAAACTTCCGCATGACTTGGGAAGCTGCCAGGTGGTCATTGCAGTTGAAGGAAACTGCACGACTACCCAAGAATATTGGTCTTTTCTTACCGGGCTGTGAAGGCCAGCAGACCCCGTGTCTGGGTATGTTTTCCATTGACCTAGCTGGGAAGATGTTTCAACTACAGATCAACATCGGGCATCATGGTACCTATCAGAATGCGGATACGTTAAGTGGGATGGGACGTGCGGTAGAGCGGCCGAAGCATGCGCCGGGGGAAGGACATGTTGGGGCCGAGCCCGAGGCCGTAGCGTTTCGGGGTGGGGCACACGTCGGACCCGGATGGGTTCGCCTGCGCGACGTATCTTATGAAGTGAATCAGTGAGAAGCTGTCCCCGATGAAAATAGTAGACGTTAATGATGTTTTTGTGGAAGGAGGAAATGTATGGCCCCCAACGGACCGAATTTTGAAAGCCGCACAACCTGTTAGACATTCATCGTGACATATCTGGGGTAAAGGTGCCTGCCTGTACCATGGCGGACTATGGCATTGTTCTGGACCATTGAATGTGCGTCGGATCGAATGTCGGGACATGACGTAAAAGGACCGAGAAGCTCCGGAAGGAGAAAGGTATCCAGCCCTGGTAAATTTGAGGAAAGCGAAGGGACACCGCGGCGTACATATGTATTGACGACAGCATATTATCTGGGGTGATTTAGCGCACCCGGGCGTCGGGCGTCGGGCGTGGCGGAGGATGGCGTGGACGAGGTCGACGTCATTTGTCATTTCCGCCAAACCATGGGATTGGAATGCGCGTGTCTGAGCATCGGAATTCGATGGCACCTTGACGGGGAACTGGAGCGGTGTTTGTGTGGCGGGAGGTGTCTGTCTGTTTGTCTCGCGTGCTGCAGGTCTAGGTATTTGTTTGCATCCAGTGGGGGCGTGGAAGAGACAAGAAGGAATTGTCCCGGCAGTGGCTGGCAAACAAACACTCGGCAGGAACGAGAAGACCCAGGGAGCAGCCAGTTTAGGGGACTACTGCATAGTAGGTGCGCTCAGTCTCACCATGGCGAGAGGCCCGTTGATGGGGTGTTTCAGGTCAGGTTCCTTCTGGAATGCGTGGTGCAGATGAGAGAAGGCACTAAGCAGGTCCCCTGGTCCCCTGACAATAAGCAACGTTGTTTCCTTGCGTGGTGCTCTTTTCTTTGCTGCACTGCAACATTGTGTTCCAGCTGGACGAGATCTGTGGCCCGGCTCTCTGCGTGTCTTTGTGAGGCAATGTATCTCTCCATGCTATTTGATGCTGTAGATACTTCGTAGCCTACACAGAGAGAGAATAGAGACTGGGGGAGCATTGTTGGGAAGCACGGGGCGCTTTAGTTTGCCAATGGCGTCGTCTGTTTGGGCCTGGGGATGCTTAAGTAATACCTTACAGCACGCAAGCAACACCTGGGGCAGGTGTGGGCGGGTGCTCCTTCCCTCCATCCAAGCAAGAACGATGCTTTTGCCGCTCAGGGAGAGAAGGAGACACCGGACCACGACCAGTCGTTGGTCCCTTCCGTTTTTTGTTGCCCGCCAGCCAGCCACCTCACCAACGGAAGGAGCCATCAGAATTGGCCAATCCGACTCCTTCCCACGCCCATCAGATGCATTTTGCAGGTTTCTCCATCTCACAGCTCTCTATTCCAGGAGTCCCAGCAATGTCGATCTCTCAATCACTTGGAACGCAACACACACAAAACATAACCTGACTGGACTGGATTTCGGGGTCGCCTCCCATCCCATCCTATCCCACCCAACCCATCCATCAGCTACAAGTACCGGCCACCGCTTGAACTGTTGCCCGTCGTCGTTGATTGATTGGGCGTCGGATGGCATCGGCGCTGAAGCACGACCACTGGCACGCCGTGATCTGCAGGCCAAGTGCTTCGACCTGACTGGACCTGCCGGGGGTGTTTTGGTCTGCATGCGCCGTGTTGTCTTTGCCATCTGGTACTCCGAACGGACACACACACACACACGCAAGACACGCAAGACACGGTACCCATTTGGGACAGAGCTCGAGCGTGGTTTGACGGTCCAGTCCAGCCCCCGTCTCCATCGATTCCCCCTCCTTGCCGCCTTAGCACCGCCATTAGTACCCCAATGGAGTATCGCACTATGCTAAGTTGCTAGGTATATTCCTTCATGTCGCTCAGGCAAAGGACGAAAAAAGGCAAACGGCCAAGGGAGATCGGTTGCCCTGTGGCCTGCAACTGCAACCTGCAGGAGTAAGCTCCGTCCTGTCCTGCCGCCCTGCCGTGCTGCCGCCGCTCACCCTCGCCTTGTCTCGCCTCGTTTGATCACGCCGCCCGTCAAGCCCGTCGAGGCGCCAGCCAGAAGCCAGAGAGACACCAGACGAGAATTCTGCTCGACCACACACACACTTTCACCTCGCCTTTCCTGAGGTGGCCTAGCTACCTGGCAGCCGTCTGCCTCTGCTGTCCACCCACCGCAACGGTTTGGCTGATGTGGTCGCCAAACTCCAGTAGAGAACACTCATTCTCCTCATCCTCATTTCTTCATTCTCTTCCATTCCTCGAACTTCCCGGCCCGGTTGCCTGCGAGAGCTCCGGACTGGCTGGATTTGGCTGATCAGGGAGCGTCGGTCACAGCTCCGTTCTGCTCCCCTCATTGTCGACCTGTCACTCATCAAATTTTGACTCACTTTCATCTCACCAACCGACCCGATTCGAACGGTCGCATTCCCTTCCGTCTCGTCCTTTGGCTTCTCGGCGATCTCTGGTTTCACTCAACCGACTTTTTTTTGTTTTCAAAAACTTTCACGATAAACCACCACAATCTACACCGCCGAGCATCGACGACAGCCCCCGACGAACCCCAACAGACTCCCACGATTTCCGACGGCAGACAGGCACTATCCCCGGGGCGATCTCCCCCACTCAACCCCCCGACGCGGTGAGCCAGCCCAACAACCCCATCCGCCATGCGCCTCACCAAGGCCCCGCGATGGAGGGCGGCGAGCCGCAACTCCGACAAGGCCTCCGTCCTCACCTTGCTGGGCATCTCTGAGCTCCTCAAGATTCGCGGGAAATGGTCGCTGGCACTGCGTCTGGGAAACTTTGCCTTGAATCAATCCCGTGGCCTGGGCACCCTCACGGAGGGCCTGGCGCTGTTGAGCGTCGGCCATGCCTACCGCAACCAAACCCCGGAGGATTGGATCTCGGCACAGCACCACTTGCGCATGGCGAAGCTACTTCTCGAGGGGCTGCCGGAAAGCGAAGACCAGACATTTTATCTGATGCGCGCCGTGCTGCTGCTCGGTGACACCCTTGTGCGCCGCGAGGACATGGGTGACATTGCCGAGGCGGAGGAGCTGGCCCATTTGGCGGAGAGGTTACTGCGCAAGAGCCGAGAACGACCTGGCAAGACCTTTCGCTGGACATTATTTACGGGGTCATGGCGCGACTTTTGCTTGCATTCCATGGTCGAGTTGGGCGAGATCTACTACTACACCAGCCGTTGGGCAGAAGGCGAGAAGCTGCTGCGCGAATTGGTCCCCACGCTCGTGAAAAGGAGGGGCAAGCGCCACGTCACAACCATTGAAGCGCAGCGCGATTTGGCAAGCATGCTGGTCAACCAGGACAAATACGAGGAGGCCGAAATGGCCTACCGAATAGCCAGGGATTGGAACGAAGACGTCCCGGTTTTCGGACATGAAGAGAAGGCCGCCATCGACTACAATATCGCCATGTGTCTTTCGGAGCGCGGCAAAGATAAGGAAGCGAGGGACGAGATTGCGAATATGGATCTGGCAGCCGACCTGCTGCACTACGCCAACGGTGAATGGACGCTCAAGCTGGCACGATTGACGAGCTTACGACTGAAAAAGTATGATGAGGTGGTTGGTCTGTGCAGGAGGTTCCAACGAGTACTGGACGAACACAGGGCAAGATTCGGCATCTGCAGCCCGGTGACCTTGAGGAATATGGAGGACCATGTCACGGCGCTCAAGGCGCTTCGCAGATGGGACGAAGCCATCGTTATTCTACGTGACATGTGCAGGCGCGAAGCCAGCGACGTGGCCCGCGTAGTAGAACAGACCCTGGAAACTCGAATCAACCTCGCTCATACGCTGCGCTCCGCAGGTCACCACGAGGAAGCAGCTTATGAATATCGCAAATGTCTCGAGATCGAGCGTGCAGCATCCGACGACTACAGGGACGAGGCGCAGATCAGGAATATTCTCAAATACCTAGCGTATCTGTACGAGCTGGCAGGCGACAAGATGAATGCGCTGATTGCATATGCACAGCTTCAGAGGGAGTATTGGGCCCGACCAAGTCAACACCGCAATTTCATCAAGTACGAGTGGTGCCGGGGCAAGATGTTTATGTTGCAAGGGCGATGGGAGCACGCGTTGAAGATGCTTCTCAGCGCCTTGGCGGTGAAGAGGGGCGTTGAGACGGCGGTGGCAATCATCACTGGGTTGCCAATCGAGGCTGTCCATGCGATGCAGCCAGGGCGAAGGATACCCGAACCGACGCAGCCCGAGATTCTCGAAGTTGACGAAATGGACGAGGACCAGAACGCGCTAGAAAAGGTCGATACCACCGGCCAAGTGGAAGTAAAAGAGGTTGTGTTGGACGAGGAGGAAGCGGATGCCGCTTGGGACGAGGTCGACTGGTGGGAGGAGGTTATCAAGGACGCTGTCGACGCTGTCAGACGAGAGCAGCCATTCCAAGCGTGCACCCCTCTCGACGAGGCGGACTCCGAAGTCGACGACGACGAGATCCAGGAGACGGTCGATGCTGTTTTAACGATGAAGAGCGGGTATCCCGCCGTGCCAGCGGGCGATGAGTGGTCGCAGCCGCAGTGGCCGAGGTTACCCGACACATATGAGGAGTTGGTCGTGCAGCAGAGGAGAGTGACGGAGGAGGAGAGGCCGTGGGCCGCGTGAGGTGGACAGGACGATTTATGAGTATATGGGCATCCAGCAAGAGGGCTTGTTTTTCTTGGGTTATTAATGAGGGGGCGGTTAGTCCCTATGTCAATATGAAGACCTGATACCAGATTTACATCAAAATCCCTGGCCGATGGAACTCGAAAGTGATCGTGACTAGGATATTGCCTGGGGCTTAAAATCTCCGACGAAGGCAGGAAACCCCTTTTTCCTTCTTGGCAAGAAGTCCAAATCGTCTGGTTGTCTACAATCTTGTTTTTGCAACGAAGACGCAGTAGCCATGCTACCGTTCAGGTGAGGATTCTGAAGCATGAGGATCAGCGGAGGCTGAAAAAAAAGGAGGTGAGACGGATAATCGCGAGCTGAAGTCCAAGGATGATGGACAGCAGGGATGTGGCGAGTGCGGAACCGAATCCGAACTAGCCGGGGGGGGGGGGCGGGCTGGGGGGTTTGGGAAATCTGTCACGGATGTGGCATGTGGCATCTGTGGAGAATCCACAACGTCGGTTGTATGAGACGTGAAAGAATTTG